>JACRUU010000010.1:4319674-4354674 GCA_030449085.1 Kryptopterus vitreolus | reverse complement strand
GCAAGTTCAAGAGTGAAAACAGATGCGAGATGTTTAATCGAGGCCATTCCCGACAAATATATCTCTGGGATACACAGTTCAGTGGTTCAGTAACACTAGAAACCTGTTTATGTTGGTTTTTTCTGCCATTGATTGTTGTTTGGTGCTGTATTTTCAGTGATTCCCGTGTTATGACAAAAGTGCACGTGTAACTGTGATTAATATAAGATGATACTTCACCATCACATACGCCTTTGTCTTTGCCACAGTCGCCCCTGTCGCTTACATTCTGCCCATGAATAGAAGTAAACATGAACTTGAAATTGTTTGTAATCTCAATAGGAAAAACGGAATAGAAATACCAGAGACAGCAGTTAGGGACATCGATAGGGCTGCCAAGCTGCCACTCTTTGGGGCCCTTAACCCTCTGTGCTTCCCTGTTACACGTGCTCTATGTACCTTGTGCTCTGATATGCGAGGAAACAATTTCCCTGTGCTGTAATGTATATGTGACAAATAAAGGCTATTCGCTATAAAGGCTGTAGAATATTCACTATATTCTATAAGAGGTGAAAAGAATCGCCATGTGCAAATCTGCTTTGACGTGACATACGAGGTGTTTTGAGCGGCACGTTCGCTTCGAGAGAGTCTCTGAGAGATCAGGAAGACCTTTAACAAGCGAAAACATTCGTCAGCCTTTTGGCAGATTTGGTCCCTGTGCTCTTTGTTATGTTCCCGAACATTAAGGTGTAGCGCAAAGGTCGGCGTGGAGATCCGGTGCGAGTAACACACTTGACATGCTTCCAAAAGAAGACTACCAGGACAAATTCCTAAAGGATGTCAATATGGCTGTATTTCTGTGAACTATTATGATAGTTGTAGCTGTAGATACAAGTACCAATACCACCAGTACCACCAAGTACCCAGTACCACCAAGCTGCCACTAGTGGGCCCTTGAGCAAGGCCCTTAACCGTCAATTGCTCAGTTGTAAGTTGCTCTGGATAAGGGCGTCTGCCAAAATGCCACAAATGTAAATGTAGATAACGTGGGTTGATTGAAGGAATAAATCACTGTTTCATTTTGTTTTCCTGAGCAATAAAGAATGAATTCTACTGGACACTATTAGATGACTAATGTAGGGACTCAATGACCTAATTGAAAATACTTACGTAAAACAAAATTGCTTAAAATTAAACTACATAAAATACGTACATAAAATACTTACATAAAACAAAATTGCTTAAAATTAAACTTGCGCAAAATACTTTTAAAAACTTACGTAAAATACTTGCGTAAAACAAAATTGTTTAAAATTAAACTTACGTAAAAAACTTACTTAAAATACTTATGTAAAACAAAATTGCTTAAAATTAAACTTACATAAAATACTTATGTAAAAAAAAACTGACGTAAAACAAAATTGCTTAAAATTAAACTTACTTAAAATACTTTAAAAAACTTACGTAAAATACTTATGTAAAAAACTTACATAAAATACTTGCGTAAAACAAAATTGCTTAAAATTAAACTTACGTAAAATACTTACATAAAATACTTATGTAAAAATTTACGTAAAATACTTACATAAAACAAAATTGCTTAAAATTAAACTTACATAAAATACTTATGTAAAAAAAACTGACGTAAAACAAAATTGCTTAAAATTAAACTTACTTAAAATACTTTAAAAAACTTACGTAAAATACTTATGTAAAAAACTTACATAAAATACTTGCGTAAAACAAAATTGCTTAAAATTAAACTTACGTAAAATACTTACATAAAATACTTATGTAAAAATTTACGTAAAATACTTACATAAAACAAAATTGCTTAAAATTAAACTTACATAAAATACTTATGTAAAAAAAACTGACGTAAAACAAAATTGCTTAAAATTAAACTTACATAAAATACTTACATAAAACAAAATTGCTTAAAATTAAACGTACGTAAAAAACTTACATAAAAAATACTTACGTAAAACAAAATTGCTTAAAATGAAACTTGAAACAATTGAAAAACCCACAATTGTCAATTATATATTATCATTACCCAGAAACCTTTGGAGTCTCATTGGTTCTCGGCAACAAATTCGTGACATGGGAAACTGTCATTCAAGCTCGGTCGTTGATACTCCGTTACTTATTAGGAGCTTTGAGAGCGAAATAAAGCTTTCCCAGGCGCAGCTAAGCGGCTACATAAACACGCCACTCGCTACGACTCAATTAATCCGAACTACCAATTGAACACGCACCCTGCACATGCTGAGCGCCGGGTTTTGCAATAAGAGCTCATCAGCCACGAGAAATAGACACGAAGCACTATTACAGTTTCCAGTCACACTTCCCGGCATGTCCTCCAAACAGTTTCAATCAAAAATTCCACTCGGCCCTGCTGTGCACCAAACACCTGTCAGCTCAGAATGTGGTGGTTTATGCTAGCGCGAGGCGGCTACGGCCTAGCCTGAGCCAGACTGCTATATCTGTGTAGGAACATTCCTTAAATCTGACATAAATGAATTCCAGCAGCTCCGAAAGTCGCAGGCCACCGCGTGATGGCTGACATCACTCCTTTCTCGCTCGAATTGAATGCGCGTACTGTGTGTGGAAAGGGAAACGAGCCGCCATCAAACCGCTAGCTAATATTAGCTGTAATTAGTAAATAATGGCCATGTAACATGACACTAAAAGCCGGGCACTAAAAAGAACTGTTGCTGAGAAATGACAAATATATCGAATATTTATCAACAGCAAAATTTGGTATTTTGGTAAGTATGTATGGTATGGTAAGTATGTATGGACGTATGGTAAGAATGCTTTTGAAAATGCAAGTGTTAATTGTTTGTTTTTAGCAATTTCCACTTTAGCCACTTTCTTCCGGTGACAAAGTTAGAGGCACAGGTTTGTCTTTACATACAGTCTTTTTCAATTGTGGTATTATTCAATTTTTCACTTTTTTTTCTTAAATTAAGAGACCCGAACCTGTTCCAGTATGGCGATGCCCCGGTGACCTCCTCGTGCTACATCAGCGTTTACTGAGTGACCAAAAATCTCCACAATCACACTACAAAATCTAAAGAAACACCGTCCCAGAAAAAAAGGAAGGTTAGTTCATTAACTTCCTTAATAGTAGTTCCAGTTGAGGTAGGTGAAGGTGGTAGCTCAGTGGCTATGAAGGCTTTGAATTCTACATCAGAAGGTCACAAGATCAATCCCAGCACCACCAGCAAGTCCCACAACTGCTCAGTGGTAAGTCACTCTGGATAAAGGCACTTAAAAGTTGAACTGATATGGAGAGGATATTGAAAAAGTCTCCTGAGGGAGGTGGTATCTCAGTGGTGAAGGTGTTGGGCTCTGAATAGAAAGGTCGTAGGTTTGAGTCCCTGCCCTTGAGCAAGGCCCTTAACCACCAAATGCTCACGCTGCCCCAGCTGTTAGGGTTGCGCAAGCCAGTGCATTCCTGGTGCCGGTCCTAAGCCCGGATAAACGGGGAGGGTTGCGTTAGGAAGGGCATCCAGCGTAGAACATGCGCCAAATCTAAGACCATCCACCGTGGCGACCCCTAACAGGAGAAGCTGAAAGATAGAAAAAAAAAAACGTCTCCAGATTCGCAAAGAAAACTTGTAACGATATATTTTGGAATCATTTTATCACTGCCAAGACTGTTTGCGTAGTCTGAGCAAAAGCGGTTTTCCATTTCAGAAATGAGACTCGTTGTGAAGCCACAGAAACACGATACTTCCACTTCCTGAGACTGTAATCAATTTAGTTCAGCCCCAACAGTGATGAAGCTGAATCACAGAGCCAATAATGAGTCGCCTCTGACTACAATTCCCCGTGAATGGTGTCATGCATTACGTGGCTCCTGGTTTTACTCTCTCCAGGAAATGGTGGCAACAAATTTAGAACCAGACTTTTCACTCTATTAGTCTTCCTGTCAGAGCCCAGGGCACAGAGGATGAATTATTCAAACTGTAATTAAGCCGCAGATTAGGATTAGTGACTGCATGACGAATCAGGGCATAACGTAATGTTACCGAATAGCGAACAGTATAGGGACTGTCCATGCTCCTTAGGTTCTGCTTGTTTATTCTGGCATGAAAACATAACTTGATTAACTTTAAAGCACATTGTATTTCTCAGATTATGATGCAAAAGCAGATGATTTGGTTACTTCTTTTAAACTGAAAGGAAAGGTACAATCTATAGGCAAAAGTAGTGAGGCACTTCTGATGTGGTTCTTCTCCACTCTGTTGGAGTCACACAGGTTTGGATGCTTTGGATTCTCTATAGTGCAAACATGACAATCGAAACCTTTTCCAGCAAGTTACACACAGCGAGCTCCATGAAGATACGCTTGGAATATTAATATTAAGTTTAAGTGTTCATTTCTTCACGGAAGATGTTCCACTAGATTTTTCTAGACATGCTGTAACTGTAACGAATCACTGTCACTTTTATTTTGAAAATTAAATTACATAACGCCGTAACTAGCCGTAACAACACATGATGTAGGTGATGTGAAGAGGCCTTGGATGTGCACTCAGGGTTCACACGGGGGGCTCAGATCACTCATGACCTTCCATTCCGACACAAGAAAATTCGCTTTGCAATGCTAAAAACAGCTTTACATTCAAGTTAAGGGAAAACTGACCATCAAAAAAACGCATATCTTTCTAATAAACAAGTGTCGTAATATGTTCTTCCTTATGGTGTAGACCTGTATATATAGGGGCAGGGGGTAGCTCAGTGGTTAAGGCATCTCTGAACCAAAAGGTCACAGGTTCAAATCCCATCACCACCAAGCTGCTACTAGTAGGCCCTTGAGCGAGGCTCTTAACCTTCAACTGCTCAGTCTGGCCCAGAAATTAGGGTCTAGTCCCACAAGCCCACATAATCGGTGAGGGCTGAATACACGTGGTGGATACATTGTGGCGATCCCAATAAGAAGTGAAAGTGCATCCCATTAATATTGCTCAAACAAATCAACAACAAGCAAGAAACGCCGACAGCACATAAACAACCGTCGGTCCAAGTGGCAGGCAACGAAGAGAAGCAGCAGTGTTGGTTTTCTCTCAGTACTGTGTGATAGGAGCTAATGTAATAAGATGGCTGCTGTGAGTCATAGGTCAGCGGTAGGTGGGCGGAAGCGAGAAGAGCGGAAAGCCTTAAAGCAGCGAGGGGATAATGAGGCCCCACACTGTTCTCCTGCACCCAACATTAAGACTTATTGTCTATGGTTTGGTGTGGCGATGGCACAGAGAGATGGAGGTGTGAATGACCAGTTGGGGGGGTTGGGGTGGGGTATGGGGGGTTGGATGTGTACGTCTGTGTAGTTGAGAGGGAACGCTGTGTTATTCCTGCCTATCACATCACAAGCCCCAGGTGACAGCTCCTGCCTCTCTACTGCTTACGTAGGACACGGTTATGTTTTAAAAAAGAAAATAAAAGGAAGGAAAAAAAACACTGTGGGACTGCAGACAGATAACACAAACTGGAAATGGTTTTATTATTTGTGTGTGTGTGTGTGTGTGTGTGTGTGTGTGTGTGTGTAAATGGAAATATGGGTACCGCTAAGAATTTCTTTTGATCATTTCTTACCTCCGCCAACTCGTTTTTTTTTTGTTTGTTTGTTTGTTTTTTTTTTTTTTTGGCGAGGCTTAATTACAGTTCATTATAGGAGAATGCATCGGACGTTCACATGGCGACTTGCATGAGAAGCTCTGCTTAAACGGCGTTGCCGACACACTGTGCAGGGGTTTTATAGTGTTTCGGAAAAAATTCCGAAATTCCGGGTGTGTGGAAAGGTACGCTGAGCGCTGATTATCCCGGCGCACTCACCGCATGTGTCTCAGACAAAACACGTGAGACCATCGAAAGGAGCAGCAACTCAAATCTACACACTTTAGGAAACTCTAGCGTATGTCAAAGTGGAAATCGTTCACTGTTGCTGGCACGGTCCAGGTTTGTGGGAAATAAACATCTGGAAATAAAGTTCAGAGTCCGGGCTGAAGAGGGTGGTCTTTACCGTCCTCAGAGCGTGAGGGCTCTCTGGTCGGGTTGATGGGTTTTAAAATACTATAAATGTTACTATTTTGTCTTTACACTCACTTTCAGATCTTATTCCAGGTCAAAATCTATAGTAGTGACCAGTGTTGGGGAGCACCTAGTTACATGTAACAGCGTTACGTGATTTAATTACAAAATAACAGTCACAGTTATTCGTTACTGAGAAAAAAAAAGTGTATTTGAATTAGCTGCATTCGAAAATGTTAAAGATTACAAATCCCTATCAAAACCCGCCCTCCCAACACCCACCGAGCATTCCCCCCCCCATGCTCGACAAAAATTTTACCACACACTCCCCCTTCAACAATATGTAAAACAAATTTGACTCGGGGTGTTATTTTCATCAAGCGCCACCTAGTGGACCAATTATAGTAAACAAAAAGAAATCAAATGTAATCAGTTATTTTACTTTTATAAAGTAATTGAAAAGTGACACTACTTATTACATTTTGAATAGAGTGCGTTTCCATCACCTTTCAAAATGCGCAAATTTCAATAGTAAACTGAGAATACGCCTAATGCGTAAACGCATAAAATTCGCAAAAACACACGTCTCGCAAAAAAGGTTTTTACGCTCGCATGAGGTTGTTTTTTTTTAATCAATGTGAAAAAACTAAATTCACAACGTTTTTTTTCGCAGTTCCAGGTCACATGATCTACCTCGCCTTGCATTGGGCATGAGCTGCAGGTGTTAGAAGAGGCGATATCGCACTGCACAGCTCAAAAAAAGTGGACTCGTTCATCCGGATATTCGGAATCCGCATATCGTCCATGAAATCGCGCACTATTACCTCCAAGAACAAGGGCATATGTGGGCGGGCCCAAGTATAGGCAGATCACCTCGCCATTAGCGCTTGTATAACGCGCCTAAGTCTACGAATACAAATAAAAACAGCGAATGCATCGGCTGCGATATAAATAAGACTTCCGATATCTGTCTCCGTTTTTTTAAACACGAGAGGACGGGTTTTAGACGTGGTTAATAGAAATGCCGTAATTTCGCAAGAGCTCTTTTTTTTATCGCCAATTAGAAAAGATCGCAAAAGTTTTGCGCGAATTTGTAAAGGAAACGCGTGGACTGTTTCTGTGAAGTGGCAGCGCTGTAGCAATGAAAAAAAAAAAACCTGTTTATATTTTATGCATCCGGAAGCTTTTTGTTTATTCTTATAACAGTGTTACATTTTTCAGTTTATGACCAGACTGAGGACTTTCTAAAAACACCAATTAAAACACTATTTTTCACGGAGGTTCAGAAAAAAAAAACGAAAAAAAAAACAAAACAAAGTTCACTGAGAGAAAATGTAGAAGCCCGTTACAGCTCTGGGGGAATCTCTTAATGGTTCCGTATAGAACCCAGTGTTTCCCCAGTCAGAAAGGGAATCCAAAGAGAAACCTTATTTTCTGGAAGGCTAAGAGCCCTTAATTATCAAATGAACACTTAAAGAACCAACCATGATTTTCAGCCTACGTAGTCTTCCTGTTATAACGACGTTAGACGAATACATTAGTAGCAAGAAGGCAGAGGCTGGAGACTGCAATGAAACTTTATATTCTAACCCAGTGCTGGCCAGATTGGCTGTTTAGGGGGATATTTTTGGATACCTTTAAAATGCGAGTGCTGAAATTCGTATCGATCCCAGGTCTTTTCCAAGTCCGTCTCGCCAGCGCTGCGTTTTTTCTGCACGTAGGTGCCGATTAGACGCGGGAAGATTTCTCCCATTTGTGTATCTTGTATTTTACAGGCCTATGCTGCATTTGCTTAAGCTATGCTAAATCGCAGATTCCTGACAAGTCGTTTAATCAGTAGCATATATGTAGCGAACATTACATGGCAAAAAAATGCTAGTAAAATAAATACATACATACATACATACATTTTGCAACACTATACATTAAGCGCAGCATATTGCTAAATTAGCATCTCATAGAGCTAAGAGTCATAAACATAAGGCAGTAGTGGTAGCTCAGTGGTTAAGGCCTCTGGACAGGAAGATCACAGGTTGAAACCGCACTACCACCAAGCTGCCACTAGTGGGCCCCTGAGCTAGGCCCTTAGCCCTCAAATGCTCAATTGTAAGTCGCTCTGGATAAGGGCGTCTGCCAAAATGCTGTAAATGTAAATGTAAATATGAAAGACTGTGACAAATGTACAGCCTTGTAGATAAGATAAGCTCTGGCAGATTTATGGTCAGCACAACACCACCATGTCCTGACAAGATTGATCTCTGCACAGAGGTGCGATGGTTATCAGGCGCGCATCAACATGAAAGGTGTACAAAGTGCTTAAATATGGGTTTGTCAGAATACTGTAGCTACTTTATCTTCCCTCTTTTGTTATCTGCTTTCTTTGGAGAAGATGTGTGGAGAACAGGACGCGCATTGATACGCTGTACTCGCTCGCTGTCAGCCGTCAAACTGTGGTGAAATTACAGCTGTGGGATTTTTTTCACTAAACGGATGTCGGGTTTTGTTCTCACTTTGTTCCCATCTTCATCTGCCGCAACAGGTTTGATGTACCCCACCCGCGCCATTGTGCCGGTAATTAAATGGATATGTTGATGAATACGCTTGGACTCTTTATGAACTTAAAAGGGTCGCGACAGAGCCACGGTAGCTGTCCCGGGCTACAAAGAAAAATGAGATGGCAGATGTGTTTTGTTCATTTGGGTGGAGGTTGCAGGTGAAATTGAATACATGGACATCCCTGTCTGACCCCTCAAGGCAAACCTGAACGTGTGACAGGTGCGCTCCAAATACCATGTGACTACACGTCCTGCATAGCTCAGAAAGACCCCGCAGTGGCAAAAGTGCACACGGCCTACTCTTGTGTTTTAAACTTCTCTATTAAAAGTACTTGCTACACTTTCTTTACTCAGAATAAAGTATAGAAGTATGAGAGTATACTTGCATACCTATTTTAGTGCCATTCTGTACAGTACCTGGATCATATTAATACAAAATGGAATTCCACCATCAAGAACAACACAAGCAAAAAACGATGATGATGATGATGATGATGATGATTTTGATGATTAGGAATGATATATTCATCGCTGATTGCCTATGCCAGGAAGTACGAATATTTGTGTACAAAATGTAACGAGCGAAATTCAAAGGTAAATTTCCAAAATAGTTCATTAAAGAACTGATTCCAGGAAAATCATTAAAGAAAGTTTTTGACTATTAACACATTTGCACAAATCAACCAAAATATGATGATGTACACTGAGAAATATTCATTCATTCATTCATCTTCTACCGCTATATCCGATCTTCCCTCGGGTCACGGGGAGCCTGTGTATATCTCAGGCGTCTATGGGCATTAAGGCAGGATACACCCTGGATGGAATGCCAACCCATCGCACGGCACACACACACACACACACACACACACACACACACACACACACACACACACACATTCATACACTAGGGACAAATTTCCAAGGTGCCAATCAACCTACCGTCCATGTCCATCCATCCATCCATCCAACTCCACACACACATGACCGAGACAGGAATGGAACCCTACTGAGAAATATGAGTGTGTTTATTATAGAAAAGAAGGTATTGTTATTAAAAAAATAAAAAATAAAAAAGCATGCTAAAAATACACTAATAATTTGAATTCGGATTCAGGAACTTCAGTGTTATGCAGCTGTTTCTGGTTGACACCCACTCCGATGATCCAAATTACCTACATGATGTTCACACTGCCAGATGTTTTGCAAGTAGTAGCCTCCAAAAAGAATTTTTATATATAGCATTGAAACACAATGGACCCGGTCATACAATGTAACATCATCTATACACAAAATTAAATGGCAATTACGATAACTATATATATATATATATTACATGGATTGAAGTGGGAGACCTTTATTGGTCTGCTAAAGAGCTCTGACCCAAACACCTTTTAAGATATTGGAATGCTAATTACACTTCAGGTCTCCTGACCGTCCCTATATCAGTAATTACTTCAGTAATGCTCCTGTGTATAAATCTCCATACAGTATAAATCTTGGGAGAAGAGTGTAGTTTATTATAACAGAAAATGTTATAAGACTGTTTAAGACTGAAAGTGGAATGGGAGGTTCAAAATATGAAGCATCTAGTGAGGTATTGACAAATTTTGGTCCATTTATATAAATTTAATGCACTTGCTTAATGTCCTGCTAAATAAATGATCGGCCATCAACAACAACAACACGGTGTCTATGGTATGAATGAAAAGGTGCTCCTCTCCAAAATCGTACTGCTGTGTAAGTTAATGTAGTCCCACGGTGATGTTTATGTATCGAATACTGCAAATAAATGACATTCTATTGTTTTTTGCTCTTATTTACAGCCCACATAATATATTCGAAAGTGGTGTCAATTCAAAATGATGTAGTGCTGGACGTAGTATTTTTAGATTGTTCCTCACTTGAGGAAAAAAAAAAAAGAAAACACACTTCAGATGAAGAAAAATAAACTGAACTTTGAAGACAGCTTCGTGTTCCTTGGTGAAATACCAAATATCTCTACATTGTGGGAATCAATAGATAGGATATGGTGTATATGAGGCCTGAAATGCAGACAAATACTCACACACTTTGAAATGAAGGATCTCATATTGATTGTTTTTATGAGATAAACAGTGTGAGCTTTGCAGATTCTGGAATTTGCATTCAGTGCTGACATTTCATACCTTCTGGTAAAAGATACAAAACAATGGCACGTAACTGCACCCTCCTGTTCTGGATGATAATGAATTGAAATCTGGCGAACGTGTCGTTGTTTTTGTTGTTGTTTTTATTATTTGCGATTATTGTGAAGTCTGTCGTTTGTGTTTATCTTAAATGTTTTCGGTAAACACGTTTTTAATGAAGCAGTAAAACAACAGCTAGACAAAGAGGGAGAGGGAGAAAATGATTAATTTATTTTCGACTTTACCTTTGGACCATGCTGATCCCTTGAGCCCTTGAATCAGAGCATGACTCATCGTCATTTAGAAAATGCTCCGCATCGGCATCAGGAAATCGGCTTTGCGGAATGATTTTTATACTCCCACTGACTGTGCTCGAAGTTTTACCATGAAGCTGCTAAAATGCTTTCTATATATTGTAGAAATTAGAAAATAAAAGTATATAAACATGTATATATATATATATATATATATATATATATCTATATATATATATATATATATATATATATATATATATATAATGTCCAATATGTTGGGAAACACGAACACACATTCCTATCTAGGGGCAATTACTGTTCAAACCTATCAAAGTATGAAAAATTAATTTTAATTATTTTTAGTATTCATTTCATTTGCTCTAATCTCTAATGCCAAAAAATCGAATGTAGGGACCTCGCTCAAGGACCCAAGAGTGGGAGCGTGGCGATCCCGGGCCCCCGACCTTCCGATTAGTAGCCCAGCACCTTAAACCACTGAGCAACACCCTCCCTTTTGATGATTAAGTACCATCAGAAGCCATCAAAGTTCCTTATACTCTAGTAGAAATAGGACTAAAATTACTATATTTACCTATTCTGGAGTGTTATTTGATAGTGTTATTCTTCAAGCAATCCATGTACTGGCACTCTTTTTGAGCGAGGTGGGAGATCACAGACAAAGCCCAAATGAGCATGAGGACACAGTTACCAAGCTCAAGGTTTAGTCATGGGTCCTGGTGTATTCTGCTAGTAAACACTACGATATGTGTTTCTTACAATATAAAACAACAACAATGCAATTGTTCTAGAGGTTCTATGGAGTAATATGCAGAACTGTAAAAACCAATGTTTATCAAGCCACAGCAACTTTTGGGAATTTTTATTTGGTGCGTGGACCCCTAACAAATTGCAACTAGAGCTATTAGTAGAAGTCAGAAATAGTTGCATTGTTGTTTTTTTTTTACACTATATGCTACATTGCATAAGTAGATTTTCATGTACTTGCAGAAAACAGCGTACAGATGAACAATATTATAAGTGTAAAAGGAAAGTGCAAAAATCTGTGACGCTAGATTTAATGGCTATCTTATTAAGTTTAAAAAATGTAATGTAATACCAATATCAGCCACTAGCGAGCACCAGAGAGACTTCGCATGTAGCACTGAAACACTGCAGTAAAATAGCATAGTATTATTGGATGACTCGCTATTGTTGCCTTCTGACAGCATCAGTACGAGCCAATGAAAGCCAGTTGTTTTCAGGTGTTTGAATTTGTGTGGATTTTCCTCATGAAAACCAGTTGGCGGACATTATACGCGATATATACTTAGCATTAAAAGTATATACATACGAACTGAAAGAAAGACGCATGATAAAGGTCTTTATACTTCAACGGTGCTGCGTGTGTTTAAAGAATGAAACATGTTAAAATGTTAATACCACATCTAACAGAATGATCAGTTTGCATCTGTTACCCCTTAGGCGAGGTGGGTGCATTAAACACGGGTTCACACTGTTCAGTGAAATAGCATCAAAGCTGAGAGGAAGAGAATGGCTCCTGGCAGTGAGAAACTTTGGATCCAGGCCTTTAAAGAATGAAGAATGCATTGACAGGCTTTAATATCTTATTATGGAATGGAACAGCAACATATACTCTGACATCGTAAGTGTACTTCTTATCTAATGTCAATCTCATATGACCTTCATCAAAGGCCAAATTATTACTAAACCGGGTAGCTAAATCACACAGTTCGATTACATCTCAGGTCATATTTTTGTTTGCCATTAATTTAGATGGAATCAAGCAAATGTTGTACAGCAAAACATGAAATTAAATAATTGATTGGAAGGGGAATAAGGAATAAGATTCTCAGGTCTGATAAAACCTAGTTTGAAGTGTATGACCTCAATTCTAAACATTATAGACATCTAAACATTATATCTGCTAAATCAGGAAACCAGGAATAGCTGCACAACACTATTCCCAAACTGAAGCATGGTGGTGGCAGCATCATGCTGTGGGGTTGTTTGAATGGCGCAAAGTACAGAGGTATTCTCAAGAAAACATGTATTCGTATTATTATTATATATATATATATATATATATATATATATATATATATATATATATATATATATATATATATATATATATATATATATATATACAAATGTGTTATTATATATATATATATATATATATATCATAGAATAAATAACATAGTATAAATAGTACAAAATAGCATATATAGCATCTATATAACATTTATATATATATATATATATATACTATAATACACATATATACACACTATGTTTTGTACTTTTTGTACTATGCTAATTTTAGCATATATATAAAATATTTTATATATATATATATATATATAATAACAAATTTGTTCAAGAAAAATTGTGCTCAGGTCCCTAAAATTCATCACCAGAATTCTTTGTACCGGTAGTTTGTTCTTTGTAAAAAAGCTGTTTACTCCTCTTATTTGAGCAATAATGAGCTGGTCTTAATTGGGATGTGTTGGTTGCGCATAAAATTAGTAACAGAATCCGTCACATGTCCAATGCTAAACAAGATGTTCTGACGTCAAACGAGCCTCACACATGCAGTCAGGTGTGTTCTCAAATTAGACACAGTGAGACAGAAACAAGATGTTGTGCTCTAGTCCAGTGCTCCTCCTCCTCCTCCTCCTCCTCAAACCTCCTCCTCCACACAAAGGAGTTTCAAGGCAAGCAATCGCTCTAAAGCTTTCTCAGAATTTGTAGCTGGAGGGTCAGGCTTTTTTCAAACTCGCTGTTTTTAAAACACGAGAGAGATATTAAGAGTAAAAAAGATTTGAGTAAAGGCTTAAGCAGCTTAGAGATTGCATACTCCAATAGCCTTGGCTTTAACAGTGGCATCTTATACAACATATTGTTGCAGAATGGAGGTGTGAGAGCAGAAAGAGCCGATGTAGAAATGATCATCTGATTTGTGCATGGGCAGAAACATGCATGGGCATGTACTATGCAAATGCATAGTGCATTTTATTATGCAGTCCGTATCAATGTTTTTCCTTTTCTTTTTTCCCCTTCTCTTTCTGTGTTGTAACAGATAATCTCTAGCCACCACCCACAAAATCATGACTTCCACAAAGTGTATTAAATTCTCTATTTTTGGACCATGGACTTATGAACAGCCGTGGGTTCCAAACCCAAGCATTAGGCAAATTTATGTAATCGCAGTGATGTTGATAAAAGATAATCCAGGCTGGGAAAGTGATTCATACAAGCAATTCTTCAGCCAAGAGCTGGATTTCAAATGTGCATGAATGCTATGGGCTATGAGTGTTTGGAGTGATGTATTTTACATCGAGGAACAGGATGTACTCTTGGAAATGAGTGACTTTAGGTGAAATCGTCACGGTGCGGATTATTAATGCGGCTTCAATGCGACCATAACACTATACATAATCCAGACAAGAGAAACATGACACAACATGCTGTTAGAGGGAAATAATCGTATGATATATTACAACCACAAAGTTGATTATATGGAAATAACAGCATGTCCTATAATGTTTTTTTCTTCTTCTTTGTGTTATACCACAACAGTGTCTGTGTTTTGTAATGATATGTTCTTATAGTCTTTTTATAGTAAGCGCTGATTCTTATATGACTTTAGTAAAGGCTTCATGAACGAATGAGACCGAAACACTATAAAATAGTGTATTATAACAACAAAAGAGGGGTCAAATGAGGAATGGGATGTTGATAAGGCACCTGCATGGTTTAATATATCCTGGCATAGTGAAAACATGTTAGGAACTATATATATATATATATATATATATATATATATATATATATATATATATATATATATATATATTTATAAAAATAGGCAGGCACAGCTCCCTTAAACACATCGGAGCAAAGGTTTGAGAGTAGGAGCCGGGAGCATAAACAAAAATCACTCTTTAATGAAGAAAGTTCTCTCACCAATGATATTTTCGGCACGTGTTTTAACATGTTGTTAATGAGTGCTGTAGCAGTGAATTATTTTAGAAGGTGATTTTGGGGGGAAAAAGAAAACGGAGAGAACGGGGCGAAGCGCTTTCGCATTCAATTTATGCCTTGTTAGTTCCAGCAAGTTTCATTCTTGCCAGGTCCCTGCAGGCTGACTAGGCTGCTGCAATCCTCCATTTATTTCTGAATGAAAAGCTAAAAATACCCTGAGCGTTTTGTGAATGAAAGTCTAAAAATACAGCGCACATTCATCTGTTTCTTGCACCCCCTCCACCACCCTTTCCTCCTCCATCTCCCTTTTTACCCTCCCTCTGTCTGTTTCTCTCTTCCTCTTTCCCTCAGATTACTGCTCCGGTGCTAGATGGATGACACTGTATGCAGCGCACCTCTCAGACGTATTATTAATTTCCCGGGCCTGGGCTCCGTATGACAGTATACATTACCACTTGATCTATAAGGAAAACCAGAAGACCTTGCTGTAAGAATTAGTCCTGCAGGCCTTGTGAGGAAAGATGGGGAAATTTGTGAGTTTCCGATGTCATCTTCCATCTTTGGCGGTACATGCTCAGATTCTCAATGGTGCCCCCCCCTCGTTTCCTCCAATGCCCGCCTGTGATTGGACGACACCGTCTCATTCACAACTCCACCTTGTTGCTGTTTAAATCACAACACCTCCACTTTCCTTGGATGTGTATTTACACACCGTGGAGTGTTAGACATTTCGTTAATTATCGCTTTCTCAAACTCGCCTCGGTTGAGAGAAACATCGGTTCAGAAGGGGGATTAATCCCCTAATCACATTCTGCTATGCTAATTACAGACCTGTATGCAAGAGCCATCCAGACTGCTTAACTGCTCTGTGGTTGTTGTTGAGGCCTTGCGTGTTAAGAGTGTTTATTCTTGATTCATTCAGGAGAATGGCACTGGGACGCTCGGAATGTAAACGAAGACCATTATCGGCCTGACCCCCGTCACACACTTGTGACTTCCCGCATAACTCAACCCCATGCCGTGCCAAGGGTCCGGCACAGCGGCCTGACAACCAGCCGTCACAATATTTACATTCTGCACCTCAGCCACATAAAAAAAGACTTGCAGACTCAACAGGCAGTTCAGGAGTATGTGTGTGTGTGTGAGAGAGAGAGAAGTCATCCTGAGAAAGGAAAACAATTCTTTCCAGACTGGTCATCATTCAAAAGGAAGGATGTCATGATATCATAAAAGTAACACGAGCGAAATGCACGGCATCCGTATTAATGTTGCCGCTACAAACGTGGGTGCTTTGGCTCGGATGCCGTGCTTATTTTTACAAGGCTCATACCGTCCAGCGTTCACTTTTACAGAAACCAGCAACCACTTGAAAGTTACGGTAAATGATATTCGAGCAACACTTAGATAGTATATAGTTTAAATAGTCCTAATTCTAGTTCAAACTATTAAATTATTTAACACCTACTAATTTAAAATATGTTGTATGGAGTCATCTGTTTAATTCTTTAGCATATTTGCTTAGCATAAGATCCTAATCTTAAAGTGTAACTCTATTTAACTTGCTTATGGATAAGTCAGAAGCTCCTTTCATTTATAACTGATTGGTCCATCGCAATAACATTACATCACTAACCCTGCCATTCACTTTCTTATACATAGGTTAACCCCATTAACCACTTTATAGAAGGTTAGCCTTAGCTATTCAATTTGGCAGTGTTACCACCAATCAATCACTGGGTTAACCCCACACATTTACTTTACAGCTGGTTAACCCCATACATTTACTTTACAGCTGATTAACCCCACATATTTACATTACAGCTGATTAACCCCACACATTTACTTTACAGCTGGTTAACCCCATACATTTACTTTACAGCTGATTAACCCCTACATATTTACATTACAGCTAATTAACCACACACATTTACTTTACATCTGGTTAACCCCATACATTTACTTTACAGTGAGTTAACCCCAAACATTTAATTAACAGCTGGTTAACCACACACATTTACTTTACAGCTGGTTAACCAGATACATTTACTTAACTGATTAACCCATACATTTACTTTACAGCTGATTAACCACCAGTTAACCCAAACATTTACTTTACAGCTGGTTAAACCCACACATTTACTTTACAGCTGGTTAAACCCACACATTTACTTTACAGCTGGTTAACCATTTACATTTACTTTACAGCTGATTAACCACACACATTTACTTTACAGCTGGTTAACCCCAACATTTACCCTGATAACACATTTACTTTACAGCTGGTTAACCAGATACATTTACTTTACAGCTGATTAACCACATACATTTACTTTACAGCTGGTTAGACCCACACATTTACTTTACAGTCAGTTAACCCCATACATTTTCTTTACAGCTGGTTAAACCCACACATTTACTTTACAGCTGGTTAAACCCACATATTTACGTTACAGCTGGTTAAACCCACACATTGTTACCATCATTACCACACTGCCGAATGTTACTCATGTGCTAATGCTCATTATAGCATAAGTGTCATTCCTTTTAGAACAGGCTAGTCCAGCCTTTACACGTTACAGCAGGTTAGCCCCATTAATCACCTCAGTATTAACCATTTAAAAGCAGTCGGTTAGTCCCATCCATTTACTTCAAACAAGGTTATCCCCACCCATTCACTTTACAGCTGATTATTCTCTTCTGTTCACTTCACAGCAAGTTAGCACCATCATTCATGCTAATGCTATAGCAGATAAGCTACATCATTCGCATTACAACAGGTTGCAGCAGGTTAGGCTGCACCTAATCACACAAATGCTGAACATGAACTCGGAACAACAAACATTTTTTTTGTGTAGTCAACGCTAGAAAGAAGGGAAAATGTCAGATATAAATATAACGATATATAAATACTTAAATCCTAATATTATACTCTTGGCTACCTTTACCAGAGCCGCTGCCGTCTTATTCATTGTTTTTGTCTCTAACACAATGACACACAGCGTCTAGTCGGAACATTCAGGAAAAGTCTTGTTCCCAACCAGTAATTACACAGACGCGAGCGCTTTTTACAAGTCAGAAGCTCATAATTACTGTAATTCAGAGCTATAAACACATAGAACCTTCAAATCCCTGTCAGTAAACCTGCCACTAACACAATTTCCCCTTCCTTTAGAAGCAAAGTCGAAATCAACACAGAGCAATGTGGGGAACATGGCAGCTTTAAAAAGAACGTAAACGCCTTGCTGTTTTTAGCAACGCACGGCCCTCAAGGAAAACTCATTAGACGCCCTGAGCATTAACAAACGCTGATTTTTCAGCAAGGCGATGCCGTTCGACTGCTGTATACAAGCGTTATATCACACAGCCAGAGTGTAAAGTTTCAAACATTTAATTGGTCCACATGGATGTTTAAAATGTTCATACAGTATATAATAATAATATTTCACAGGTGTTTTGTCTTTTGCTCGACAGTGCATTGATGCCTCATACACTACAAGATGTACTTGTAACACAAGGCCAATTTTAGACTAGACTTTTTAGAAAAATGAGGATTTCACCTATTTATTTTGTAAATAAAAGGCTTTTCTTTTTTTAAACAAATGTGTAAGACTACAGAAAGGCACGGCTACCCAGTTGTAAGTTAAATAAAGCGAATATAAATCCCTGGCTAGGAATAGACCATTAGCATGGATTATACACCATGTAGAGAAAGAAAGCCAGCGGGTTGGGATTCATATTTTTTTATTATTTACATAAAAGAGCATTCTGTACTTTCTCCATGCTACAGGACTGTGTCTGTTTGTAATTACAAATCAGTCAAAAAATATGGACACGCCTTCTCTTTCAGTGGTTCTCCTTTATGTATTTTTTTTTTTTTTTTACTTTTTGAAGTAAAAGTGATGCATTTGTACTCCACAATCAATGTACTGATTGTATGGTATGAGTAGGACAAGCTGGATTGGTCAGAGTGTAAAGGAAAAAATAGCCAAAACACCATTTTGCATTTCTGGGATTTTCCTAAAGATGGTTGGAAGTCTGTCTTTTAGTCTGTCATTAAAATAAAAAAGGAAATTATTATTATTATTATTATAAATAATAATACACTTGTACATATATTAATTAAGTAAACTGTGCTAAGTGTATTGCGTTTTATTCGTTCAAAAATGAAAAATCGTTGGCAAACCATGTCCACCAAAACATCATAGTAAAAAAATAATGAAAATATGTTATGAGAAGATATCAAGGATTATTTTTTCAGCAATATTCCGTATGCAGTTCACCACTGTGATCATTGGGGAGAAATAAACAAAACATAATGAAGACTTTTCAGTGCTTTTATAAGCAGTTGTTGTACATTAATGAATGGTGTGGGTCAAAATAGTTTATCACTCGTCGCAGTACTTTTCCAGATGCTTCAACTATTTACTAGTGTACTTGAATGATGGTGTGTATAGTATTCCAGTAGAAGCATGCATGAAATTCCTCTGGCATTTGAACATTTACTGGTACACAACTTCCCATGACCTTTTTTTTTTTTACTTGTTCACAGAAACACTCCTGCTAACAGAAACGTTCCCCTTTTTTGGCTTTCGTTTATGAGGTCATCGTTTGTGTGTACAGTCGGTGTTTGCTTAGCTCGTTGGACCGAGGTTTAACTCTCACTGAATATTTAGGAAGGAGATGAATTACGAGGATGTAGCGCAGCCTTTGTGCTTAACAGTCCAGGAATCTAAAACCCCCGCTCGGGCTGTGAAGTGAAAAGATAATATTCCATTAACGACAAAGCCGGGGTGGATTCCTAAGATTCCAATGTGAGTGTATATATGTGTGTGTGTGTGTGTCATCCCTAAAAAGGCTCCAATGAAAACAGACAAAAATGGATATGATGAGTGCAGGGATAAACAAAGCTCATCAGAGTGCGTGGGGAATTTTTAATCCCTCCTACAGGTGGTTTCTTGACCTTATATGTGAACATTAAAAAAATTGTCTTGGCAATTTCCAAACATGAGGTGGATGAAATTCCTACTAATAATTCACTACAAAGTTTAATCATTCCTCTTAAACTTCTTATTTATCTATCTATCTATCTATCTATCTATCTATCTATCTATCTATCTATCTATCTATCTATCTATCTATCTATCTATCTATCTATCTATCTATCTATCTATCTATCTATTTATCTATCATCTATCTATCTATCTATCTATCTATCTATCTATCTATCTATCGTCTCTATCTATCTATCTATCTATCTATCTATCTATCTATCTATCTATTTATCTATCTATCTATCTATCTATCTATCTATCTATCTATCTATCTATCTATCTATCTATCTATCTATCTATCTATCTATCTATCTATCTATCTATCTATCTATCTATCTATCTATCTATCTATCTATCTATCTATCTATCTATCTATCTATCTATCTGTCACTCTGTTTGTATATCTATCTATCATCCATCCATCCATCCATCCATCCATCTATCTATCTATGTGCAGATGTGTGTAAACAAACACACCATGATAAGATAATATGTTATGATAAGATAAGTACAGTAAAAGTGTACAGATTCTCCATATGATAATAAATACTGTCCATGTAAACGCTAGTGCTTTAGTTGTGGAAGAACTTTTAATAAAGGTGTTTCGTCAGGAGTGTATTAATTCTCTTCTGTCTATAGTTTCAGCATCTTAGAGTGGAATAGGGTGGTATAGAGTAGTATTCGATGGTATAGAGTAGAACAGTGTGGTATAGAGTGATATAGGATGGTATAGGGTGGGATAGGATGGTATAGGGTGATATATGGTGGTATAAAGTGGTATAGGGTGGTTATAGAGTGATATAGGGTGGTACAGAGTGGTAAATGATGGTATAGAGTGATATAGCGTGACATAGGGTAGTATAGAGTGGTATATTGTGGTGTTGAGTGGAATACCGTACCTATATATACCTGTAGAGTGGAATAGGGTGGTATAGAGTGGTATAGAGTATAGTAGGGTGGTAAAGAGTGGAATAGGGTGGTATAAGGTGGAATAGATTGGAATAGGGTGGTATAAGGTAGAGTAGGCTGGTATAGAGTGGAATATGGTGGTACATGGTGATATAGGGTGGTATAGAGTGGAACAGGGTAGTATAGGATTGAATTGAGTGATATAGGGTGTTACAGAGAGCTAAATGATGGTACAGAGCAGTATAGAGTGACATAGTGTGGTATAGAGTATAGTAGGGTGGAATAGCGTGGAATAGGGTGGTATAGAGTGGTATAGGGTAGAGTAGGAATATAGTGATATAGAGTGGATAGGGTGGTATAGAGTGGAATAGGGCGATATAGAGTGATATAGTGTCGTACAGAGAGGTAAATGATGGTATAGAGTGGTATAGAGTGACATAGGGTGGTATAGAGTGGAATAGGGTGGTATAAGGTGGAATAGATTGGAATAGGGTGGTATAAGGTAGAGTAGGCTGGTATAGAGTGGAATATGGTGGTACATGGTGATATAGGGTGGTATAGAGTGGAACAGGGTAGTATAGGATTGAATTGAGTGATATAGGGTGGTACAGAGAGCTAAATGATGGTACAGAGCAGTATAGAGTGACATAGTGTGGTATAGAGTATAGTAGGGTGGAATAGCGTGGAATAGGGTGGTATAGAGTGGTATAGGGTAGAGTAGGAATATAGTGATATAGAGTGGATAGGGTGGTATAGAGTGGAATAGGGCGATATAGAGTGATATAGTGTCGTACAGAGAGGTAAATGATGGTATAGAGTGGTATAGAGTGACATAGGGTGTATAGTAGGGTGGTAGAGTGGAATAGGGTGGTATAAGGTGGAATAGATTGGAATAGGGTGGTATAAGGTAGAGTAGGCTGGTATAGAGTGGAATATGGTGGTACATGGTGATATAGGGTGGTATAGAGTGGAACAGGGTAGTATAGGATTGAATTGAGTGATATAGGGTGGTACAGAGAGCTAAATGATGGTACAGAGCAGTATAGAGTGACATAGTGTGGTATAGAGTATAGTAGGGTGGAATAGCGTGGAATAGGGTGGTATAGAGTGGTATAGGGTAGAGTAGGAATATAGTGATATAGAGTGGATAGGGTGGTATAGAGTGGAATAGGGCGATATAGAGTGATATAGTGTCGTACAGAGAGGTAAATGATGGTATAGAGTGGTATAGAGTGACATAGGGTGGTATAGAGTATATAGGGTGGTATAGAGTGGAATAGGGTGGTATAAGGTGGAATAGATTGGAATAGGGTGGTATAAGGTAGAGTAGGCTGGTATAGAGTGGAATATGGTGGTACATGGTGATATAGGGTGGTATAGAGTGGAACAGGGTAGTATAGGATTGAATTGAGTGATATAGGGTGGTACAGAGAGCTATATGATGGTACAGAGCAGTATAGAGTGACATAGTGTGGTATAGAGTATAGTAGGGTGGAATAGCGTGGAATAGGGTGGTATAGAGTGGTATAGGGTAGAGTAGGAATATAGTGATATAGAGTGGATAGGGTGGTATAGAGTGGAATAGGGCGATATAGAGTGATATAGTGTCGTACAGAGAGGTAAATGATGGTATAGAGTGGTATAGAGTGACATAGGGTGGTATAGAGTATAGTAGGGTGGTATAGCATGGAATAGGGTGGTATAGAGTGGTATAGGGTAGAGTTGGAATATAGTGTTATATGGTGGTATAGAGTGGTATAGGGTGGTATAGAGTGGAATAGGGTGGTATATAATGGAATAGAGTGGTATAGGGTGGTATAGAGTGGAATAGGGTGGTATATAATGGAATAGAGTGGTATAGGGTGGAATACACATAATGTACTTGCTTTATCGTTTACAAATAATTGTGGAATAAAGAAAAATAAAGAGACTCTCTTTGGGGACATGCTGTCATTAAACTGTAACTTCAGACTGCTGAGTTTTAGTACTTACATAAAAGGTATATTTACAATTTTAATATCAATTATTACTGCACACATATAAATGGAACATATTCATTAATTTCTTCTTTTTTTCTTTTTTGTTCTTGAAAGCAGTTCTGAGAGCATCTGAAAAATCATTTCAGTGATGCTGCATAGCTGCCAAGAAGTGGGTTTGCATGTGTGTGTGTGTGTGTGTTTGTATGTATTGATGACTGTGTTTGGTATGAATGTGTTTTGAATTCATTGTATGGCTGTGAATAGCTTGTGTACACACACACACACACACACACACACACACACACACACACGGGTACATATATTTATATATACACAACTGAAAAGTATATCGCACCCTTCGAAAGAGGGTGGGGGTGGGTGGGGGCTGAGCCTGGTGCTAAATATACACTGCCAAGTCAGCAAACAAAAGAGAAAGTGAGAGAGTGAGTGAGAGGGGGGAAAAGAGGTATAGAAAGAAAGGTGTCTGCCAAGTCCACCACATGTGGAGATCACAGGCTATGAGTGCAGGGATTTAGAAGTCAGCCAAAAGAGGGACTAATGTACAGTTAATCCAAGAGAGAAAGTGCGAGAGAAAGCGAGAGAGCGAGAGAGAGAGAAAGAGAGAGAGAGAAAGAGAGAGAGCGGCAGAGTTCACATTTCTGTTCACATTACTGTTGATGTCCCATCATCCTCTGCAAACCCTCACGGTTCTGGCTAGGGTCCTGTTCCCACCTCCGCAGATCATCACAGCAATTATTCTGGTGAGCGTTTCATCATTCACACCAAACCCAATCAGCCAACGCTGCTTTTTTTGTTTTTGTTTGTTTGTTAGTTCGTTTTTTCCAGTCGATTCGCTCCGATTCATCCACTTCCCAAGGTAGTTTTTGTAACACTCCAGAACAGACTCTCCGAGTTCTCATAGCACTGACCTCTTTAACCTCTGGCGTTTGAAACAGCTAGCTCGCAGTGGAGTCAGTAAGGCATTTACATAAGTATTGTTCTGCTGTGCCAACATCTACCCCGTGACCTCCAGGAACAATCCATAAATCACTCCCTTGTAGCATTCGCAAAGACGAGAAAGAAAAAGAGACAAACCTGGCTTCGCTCCATTCTTTTAGTGAGGACATGCATGACCTCTTTTCCTTATGCTAATGATAAAGAAACGAAAAATCGCTGCTACTTTTCCACAAGTTCACCAAGAAACAGCCACACCACACCACCCCAGGCCGTGCTCCTGGATCCTTATGCTCATGAGGGACCGGACAACCTCTGCTAGAGACTCCATCATGGCTCTTCTTCCTCACCACTGGGTTTCAGCACAGAGTAATCTTCCCTGACTATATTAGGTAGGCGAATTATAAAACGCTCGTTATTGTTCCTTCTTTCTTTCTTTCTTTCTTTCTTTCTTTCTTTCATTCACTGTTTAGCATTTCATGCTACTCATTTCTCCGTCTCCTCACTTATTTATTCTCCTGCCAAATAAAACACAGAACACAAGCCCAAATTTCTCACAGGAGTATGATCTTGACCACTCACTTTACTTTCCTCAACTCCGTCCTCCAATCGCGAGCCGGGGCTCAACCACGCCCCCCACTTCCACAATGTATATATATATATATATATATATATATATATATATATATATATATATATATATATATATATATATCCATATATCTATCCATTTATCTAGCTATCTAGCTATCTATCTCTCTCTCTCTCTCTACATATATATAGCTAGCTAGATAGATAGATAGATAGATAGATAGATAGATAGATAGATAGATAGATAGATAGATAGATAGATAGATAGATAGATAGATAGATAGATAGATAGATAGATAGATACTCTTTTGGAACACACTTCATGTAAAGTTTAGACAGTGGACTTTGAGGATAAATAACTTTCTACATTTTCTTCATCAATAATATTGAAAGGTTCTGGCATGAAGGAGTGTGTGTGTGTGTGTGTTTGTGTGTGTGTGTGTGTGTATGTGTGTGTGTGTGTGTGTTGTGTGTGTGTGTGTGTGTGTGTGTGTTGGATATATATTGATCTGAGATGTTGCGCTATTTTATGGAGCTCCTGATTCCCCAACTTCAGCTGAATGTAGAAGGCTGTATAAAGGACATTACTCATAATCACCAGCTCACAATATTTCTCACTCTCTGAGATTTTGTATTGTTTTTTTATGATTTATAATCTTGATATGACCCAAATTCTGCCTGGTTTCTCTCACGTTTTCTGCTTCTTCATACCATCTAAGGGAGTTTTTCCTTGTCACCCCCGCGCCAGCCTTGCTCATCAGGGATAAACACACATAATTCACTTATATTTACATTTTCTGGTCTTCGTGCGTTGTGTAAAGCTGCTTTGAGACAATGTTCATTGTGAATCGCGCCATTGAAATAAACTTGAATGCCTTTCAAAACAAAACAATAACATATTGAAATCAGTCTCATCTCTCAATGTTGTGATGGACTCACAACATTGTCTGAAATACACCACAAAGAATTTACACACTATTATACACTGGTACACACTGTTAAACACTCATACACACTTTTATCCACTGGTACACACTGTTAAACACTCATACACACTTTTAAACACTCATACACACTTTTATCCACTGGTACACACTGTTAAACACTCATACACACTGTTAAACACTCATACACACTTTTATCCACTGGTACACACTGTTAAACACTCATACACACTTTTATCCACTCGTACACACTGTTTAACACTCGTACACACTTTTATACACTCATACACACTGTTAAACACTCGTACACACTTTTAAACACTCATACACACTTTTATCCACTGGTACACACTGTTAAACACTTATACACACTGTTAAACACTCATACACACTACAACTTTATTCCATGGTACACACTGTTAAACACTTATACACACTGTTAAACACTCATACATTTACATTTTACATTTGTGGCATTTGGCAGACACCCTTATTCAGAGCGACTTACAACTGAGCAATTGAGGGTTAAGGGCCTTGCTCAAGGTCCCACTAGTGGTAGCTTGGTGGTGGTGGGGTTTGAACCTGTGATCTTCTGGTCCAGAGGCCAACACCTTACCATTAAGCCACCACCCCCCTCATACAGACTATTAAACACTCATACACACTTTTATACACTCTAACACACTGTTATACAGTCATACACATTTTTATACACTCATACACACTGAAAAACACTCATACACACTTTTATACACTGGTACACACTGTTTAACACTCATACACACTTCATACACATAACACTCATACACACTTTTATACACTCAAACACACCGTTAAACACTCATACACACTTTCATACACTCATACACACTGTTAAACACTCGTACACACTTTTATACACTCATACACACTGTTAAACATCGTACACACTTTTATACACTCATACACACTGTTAAACACTCGTACACACACACTACACACTTTAAACACTCATACACACCGTTAAACACTCGTACACACTTTCATACACACTGTTTCATACACACTTTTATACACTCATACACACTGTTAAACACTCATACACACTTTCATACACTCATACACACTTTTATACACTCATACACACTTTTATACACTCATACACACTTTTAAACACTCATACACACTTTTATACACTCAAACACACCGTTAAACACTCTTACACACTTTCATACACTCATACACACTGAAAAACACTCATACACACTTTTATACACTCATACACACTTTTATACACTCAAACACACCGTTAAACACTCGTACACACTTTCATACACTCATACACACTTTTATACACTCATACACACTGTTAAACACTCATACACACTTTCATACACTCATACACATCGTTAAACACTCGTACACACCTTTATACACTCATACACACTGTTAAACACTCATACACACTTTTATACAATCGTACACACCTTTATACACTTATACACACTGTTAAACACTCATACACACTTTTATACACTCGTACACACTTACACTGTTACACACTGTTTTACACTCATACACACTTTTATACACTCACTCTACACACCGTTAAACACTCGTACACACTTTCATACACTCATACTTTTATACACTCGTATCCACTTTAAACACTCGTACACACCTTTATACACTCATACACACTGTTAAACACTCATACACACTTTTATACACTCGTACACACCTTTATACACTTATACACACTGTTAAACACTCATGCACACTTTTCTACACTCATACACAGTGTTAAACACACATACACACTTTTAAACACTCATACACACTTTTAAACACTCATACACACAGTTAAACACTCATACACAATTTTAAAGACTCGTACACACTGTTCAAAGCACATATAGAATGCTAAACACCATTACTAATCACTAGAATACATGCATGTTTTTAGTTGACCCCAAAAACAAGCCCAGGCTGATGCAAGCTACCCAGCCGAAATAAACGCTGTTTGACGTCATCAGGGTATTTATAGAAAGTAATACGTGGGGATGGAAGTGCCTTTTCATGTCAGAATCAAAGTACAAACACTCCACACCGGCACACCAACACACTGATCAGCAGACAGACATGCGTGTATGCATTCTCAGATAATTAAAAATAAATCATTCTGAAAAACACCTCGAAAATGCTTCGTCAGGTTTATTTCTCCGGGGGGAAAACAATAATGAGAAGAAACTACTGAAAAAACACTAAGGAGGGAAAAAAAATGGAATGAATATAAGTTATAGACAATTGCTTGAATTCAAACTTAAAACAATGACTACAGACTGTTTCTCGTGGCTTCCTTTTTATCTGTTACTTATCTGTTTCCTTTAAAATAGGTCATTAGATAGATAGATAGATAGATAGATAGATAGATAGATAGATAGATAGATAGATAGATAGATAGATAGATAGATAGATAGATAGATAGATAGATAGATAGATAGATAGATAGATAGATAGATAGATAGATAGAGATAGACAGATAGGGGGGGATAGATAGATAGATAGATATAGATATAGATAGATAGATAGATAGATAGATAGATAGATAGATAGACAGATAGATAGATAGATAGATAGATAGATAGATAGATAGATAGATAGATAGATAGATAGATAGATAGATAGATAGATATACAAACAGAGTGACAGATAGATAGATAGATAGATAGATAGATAGATAGATAGATAGATAGATAGATAGCAAAGTGATGATTATAGATAGATAGATAGAGATAGATAGATAGATAGATAGATAGATAGATAGATAGATAGATAGATAGATAGATAGATAGATAGATAGATAGATAGATGGCAAAATTGACAAGATTTTGATTATCTTGTTTGTTAACAATAACCCATTCTGTTGGAATATAATATATATATGATATATATATATATATATATATATATATATATATATATATATCTATATATATATATACACACACACACATTGTACATACAATATATTGTTTACATGTCCAGTAGGTTTACAGGTTGTTGTTGTGTATTGGTCCTGCACTTGACTGTTCTACACTCTTTTATTTTGCACTGAGGTTGCGCACAATGTATTTTATGTGGCTTGAACAACTTAATCTAATCCTCAGCTCTAGATTGTGTGAATTCTGACTGTGTTATTTTATGTAGCACTAAGGGTTCTGGAGAAACGTTGTCTCATTTCACTGTGCACTGCGTCACCAATATATAGGTGAAATTGACAATTAAAAAACCTCTGGACTTGACAAAGCAACTGAGGAAGACAAAGCAACTTGTAAAAAGGTGATTTTGTGCTTCTTCTACATATATAAGAGGCAAGATACCTGTGATTGGTTCCTCCCACATCTGCAGCACAACCCATATTTACACTTTGCCCTCTATCTCAAGTCTTCCAATAGTGGCTACAGAAGCTCAAAGTCTAGAAAACGCGACCCACAAACAACCAAATAATAACGGCGCCGCTCCGTTGTGTTTTATGCCGTGCTTGTAGTTTTACTGGCCGGGGGGGGGGGTTGGTGGAACGACTGCCACTGTGACCAAGAAAACACCAGCCGGCCTCTGCAATCCGGTGTACACAGTGCTGGAAGTTTACGAGAATAAACAGCTGTCTACAGAGGAAAGTAATGTCGGCGCCCTTTTCTCCCACCCTTTCCTGCGTCCCGAGCTTTGCTTACACTCTTGAGGTGAGGTTATGGGATCCAAAATTGTAGCTCAATTATACAAAGCAGCGAAGCCCAATCCAAACACAAAGTTATTTTTACACCCACGCATAGTTAGCATGATTAGCGCTCCATTCCGCTACTGTTTATTATCATTTCGCAATCCTTTTCTCTCTCTTTTTGACCGCCGTGGCATGCGCTGTAAACGTAAACGTCTATGATTGTGTGTGTGTGTGTGTGTGTGTGTGTGTGTGTGTGTGTGTGTGTGTGTGTGTGTGCAAGAGAGGACGGATCTGAGACGTTCAGGTACTGAACTGTGTTTTAGTCAGTAGGGGGAGAAATCACTCTTCTCTCCGACACCGAGCAGTTCCCTCTCTCTCTCTCTCTCTCTCTCGAACTCCCTCCCTCTGTCTCTCTTTCTCTCCCTTTACATCAATAATAAATGAGGATTACGCACTTCTTCCCTCATAGCGCTCCACTCTTCTCTTTCCACTCATCTTTCTCTCCGCAACAAGCGATGCACAGGACGAATTGTAGGGTAGCACTCTACACACACACACACACACACATACACATACTACACATACAGATATACTAACTGACCGATGCACACAGCCTAACATAGGCAGCCCAATCCTGTGTGCTCTGGATGTTCTAAATCCAATCCGGCATTGACGTTTCAGTTTTAACTCGAGTGAGCACGAGTGCCCTGCCGCTCCGCTCTCCTGACCTCTCGTTAACCGCGAGACGCGACGCTCGCGTGTCTTGTGTGCGTCAGTCTTTTTATTGTCTCCCACTCTGTAACGCAGGGGGCTCGGCAAATCCGCCACGTGAAAACGTGCTCGGCGGTCCGTTCTGCGAATTAGCGAAGCCGTACCCCTATAGGCCCTTATCAACTCCTCGTCGTGGGGCTCACAGAAAAGAGAGAGAGAGAGAGAGAGAGAGAGAGAGAGAGAGAGAGAGAGAGAGAAAACAAAAACAGAAACAAAACAAGAAAAGCAAGGAAGGAGAAACATGGAGAGCCTGAGAAGAGTCCACTCAGAGACTGACATTCAAGCGAACAGAACTGTCCTCAGCACTTAGTCAGAGCTTTCCGTCGCCCATCTGTGGCTCGAGAAATCAGAGTTTGAAGAGTGAACGAGTCAACTTCGCCGAGAAAAAAAAAAAAAAAAAAAAAAAAAAGACTACAAGAGTCTGTTTTTGAGCAGCTTGTTAAAGGTTGCAGAATGTCTAAGCAATCTGCTTTAAGTGCTAGATGACATGTCACGGAAAAACACACCGACACCTGTTAGTGCACGCGCTCACCGCAGGCTCGTGGTTAAATTACCGAGGCGGACATCCCCATCCCCCCCACCGGATACTCATACCGTTATTGTGAAGTTCCTGCAAACTTTTTACACGTTTGCCTGAAGGTGAGTTTGAAAAAAAAAAAAAAACCTAAAAAAAAAACACTCAGCCCTGCTGCAGGAAGAGCGATGGTCCGTGTCATCACGCGAACCCCTGCTTAGGCCTGATTTATGGTAATAGGGCCAATTCTCCACAAATCAGGACCCTCATCCACTCCCGGGCCCCTGTCTCATCACTCGGCTTAGCGGCACTTCGGTCACATTACCTCTCGGTGTAATTTACTTGCGTAGCTTATCGTTTCCCCACAAAGTTTACGGAATGAGTTACGGCGCGCTCCTGGATGCGGTGCGACAGCGCGAGATTAATCACTAGCACTCATTCATTTGGATGTATGTTTTCATTGCTGCTTCCTGCCAAGCTGCCCTGCTCTACTTCCCAATGATAAATATGTTCTCATGCTAGCACAGCGCTGGCAAAAACGCGCCAACCGCGCCAGGTCACCACCGCAACGCTTATATACACAGCAAAGGCGCTTAGGAATATATCGTTCATCTTGTGCAAAATTTGGGGAATAAAGAAAAACGAAATGATTCTTTTTATGTTGAGATTTAAAGACATTATTCTATACATTGTTTAACTCTGACCTGGCCAACCCGTGGCTCCCGAGCCTCATGCGGATCTTTAACTAGTTTCATGCGGCTCTTTAGGAGCTTTCACATAACATGCGTCAATGGGAATGGGATGATGTTCATGTGTACCCATGTGTATGATGTGGCTCTTTGCAGTAACACAGAAAAAAAGTGGCTCTTAGCCTCCTACTAGTTGGCCACCCCTGGTTTAATTGAATCAAATTCTTTCATTAGGAATACACTTAAAAAAAAGTTTTACAGATTGTTCTCATTCAGGACCGAGAAATCAACACACAACACATTTGGTGAGGTGGTTAAGGCATGGGGGTCTGGACCAGAAGGTCAGAGGTTCAAATCTCAGCATTTGAAAAAGACAATCAATTTCTCAGTTACCTGTTGCTATTGATAAAGGCGTCTGTCAAATCCCATGTAATCCCATGAGAGCAATCCCATGATAGCATATAAAAATATCAAGCAGTGTCCATGTAGCAGCAATAAATTGAACGTTTGCCTCAAAACACTGGTATAACTTGGGTGGGGGATAAGGATATGGGTCAGGGGTCTTGAATATCCAGGAGATAGGCAGGAATCTTGAGATGCTGCTGGAGATTCTTCAGGGCAACCCTGTTAAGACAATATGGCAAGAGGGAACTGGATGAGGAATCTCTTATATACAGAACCGGAAAGCATGTTTGGGAGGTGGGAGCCCAGTGGTTAAGGTCTCTGGACAGAAAGATCACAGGTTCAAATCGCACCACCTCCAAGATTCCACTTGTGGGCCCTGGAGCGAGGCCCTTAACCATCAATTGCTCTGTTGGAAGTCACCCTGGATATGGACACCTGCTTTAATGTTTGCCCCGTACCTAGGTTTCAAGGCGTGCCTAAGTGTGGTCCTGGCATGACATAAGTTAAAAACTGCTTAAAGCTATGATGTTGTTCATACTTATAATTAAATGAACTGACAAACTTTTTAGTATTTTTCCAATTAACTTATCACTCCAGTCTTAAAATTGATTAAGCAGTCGTCTCATATATATATATATATATATATATATATATATATATATATATAATATATATATATATATATATATATATATATATATATATATATATATATATCAGAACCACGAGATATATATATATATATATATGCAAAGGAAACAATATATATATTTGTGTATATACGTGTTGCGCCCATACGGTATGGATGTGATATACCATGGATGTGTATTGGATGTATTTAGTGTAATAGATATGTTATTCCAATGTGTGTATAGATACGTACATACCTAGGTTTCAGAACCACGAGATGTGCAAAAAGATATTTTACATAATATTGTGTACATGGTGAGCCAGGAGATTGCAGTGCAAAGGAAACAATGGTAAACATTAAACAGGTGGGTAGAAGATGAATAAATGAATGAATGAATATGTATTATTTGTTCAACCACTGTATTGGTTCATTCCTATACTATGAACGTGTATTGTGCTATTAGTTTTACATCTCGAAAACCATAAACAATGAAATGGAACAGCAGATCATGCAGTGCAGATGTCTTTGATGCCAAGGCATGACTTTTTGAATTTGTTGCAGCAGGAAGCCAGTACAGTAACCTCCATGACCTCTGGAAGTGTTATAGGAGAGAACTTTTTGGAGGTTGCGAGCCAGGCGATGTAAATGCTTGTTTGGCATGCGAATAACGACTCACGAAAAGAGTTGATTTGGAATATCTTTCCAAACGGCATTCTTTCCACGATTCGTCTTCATGTTTGAACAGCGGTCAAAAATGATTCGTAAATATCATATGAAAAAGTGGTTGTCTGGAATCCCTTCGGTGGAGGTAACGTGATCCGAGATGATAAATCCTCCATTTAAAATGATGCCATAATATATTAGCTGTGCATAATGGATCGAAAGCAACATGGTGATAAGTGAACGGAAAGTCCATCAGTAGGTTGAGTTTTCAGTTTGTGATTCTTGTTACAAGAAGACAAGATTTGTTTATAAATGTGTAATCCTTTTTTTTTATTTTTTACTACATTCTGCAGAACACAGTACCACTATGGATGTCCAAAAGTTTGTAGACATCTGACTTGCTGTTAGAATAATAATAATAATTCATTACATTTATAATTGTATACATCTATATTTCTGAACACTCAAAGTACTTTACATTATGAGAGGGGATCTCCTCCTCAACCACCACCGGTGTGCAGCATCCACCGGGACGGCAGCCATAGTGCTCCAGTACGCCCACCACTGCACCACAGGTGGAGAGGCGACAGAATGATGAAGCCAATCAGAAGATATGGGGACGGTTTGGACGCCATGATGGTCAATGGGCGAATTTAGCCGGGATGCAGAGGACACGCATCTACTCTTTTTCGAAAAGACATCCTGGGATTTTTAATGACCACAGAGAGACAGGACCTCGTTTTAACGTCTCGTCCAAAAGACGGTATAGTGTCCCCATTACTATACTGGGGTGTTAGGACCCACACAGACCACAGGGTAAACACCTTCTGCAAGCCACACTCTACCACCAGCAACCTAGTTTTCCCAGGTGGTCTCCCAACCAGCTAGTAACCAGGCTCATCCCTGCTTATCTTCAGTGAGCAACCAGTCTTGGGCTTCAAGGTGATATGGCTGCTTCAATAGACTCCAATAGACTCCAATGGTCCACTATATTTTGGAGTGTTTTTGAAGAGGTTCACTGAGCCACAAGAACTAGCATCAAAAGTATTCCCATTCATTCCACAAGGTAGAAGTATAGACACAAGGGTTTAAAAAAGACTTGTGTAGAACACAAGTAAAAGTGTACAAGCGCCGGATACGACCGAATGCCGTGAAAGTAAAACGCAAACGTAACGCTGAATAATCCCAATCAAAACGAATGTAATTCGGAATAACAAAAGCTTCGTTCTCCTTCCTATCAAAAGCGTAAGGCCTAAAGTAAAGTCACAGCTTTGTTTACGGACGTGAATTTTACACATGGAATAGTTCTGCGTGCGACTGTATTACATGGTCGATGATCTTTGAGGCCATTACAATAAAACGTTCGCACGTCTATCCTCACGCCATATGCCTTTAATTGTTTAAGACAGCGATGAAAGCGTGCCCGTGCCTCCACAGCGCCCGTTTGTTTGGACTTTTTGGAAGTGGGAGGAATGTGATTCTCTGGCCACTCGTCTGCCTTCACACACCTCGAACATTCTGTCCAGCCCGTCCCCGCTCGTCTCATCTCATCTCTTCTCTCCGACTCGTGCGACGGAGCGGGAACGTGTTAATATGATCAGAAGTCCATGTGTGAATAATGAAGTGAAGGATTCAGGGAGACACGCTTCATCATCCCTAAATAGCTCGCCTATAATAGGAGTGGGTGACTCAAAAGCTATGTGTGTTATGTCAGCTATTTTTTTTCTGCCTCTTGACATCTCTATAGGCGAAAAAAGGGCCGCACCCTGATTTCGGCTCGTGGGCATTTTGCGATGGAACTATATTTAGAAAGTGGGGTGTATCAGGTGTAGCATCGTTCCTGCTTTTCCTGGCCGTCATAATGACAAGAAAACACACACACACACACACACACGCAAATGGTCCCATAGTCTGTTTGAAGTTAGTCAGAGCGAATGCGTGATTTATCAACTGATTTATTTCCCCCTCCTCGGCTATGAATAACCACCGTTAATTATTGATGTGCTGACGTTAGTGATCCGTTTGAATGTTGTATGCGATGCAGACCTCTTTCTCCAGCCTGCCCCGGCTCCTTTCTACTCTTCATCTTTTTTCTTTTTAAAGATCTTTCCTTCACCCCCCCCCCCCCCATAATCCCTCTCTCACACACGCACATAAATAGGTTGAACAAAGGCATGAAGACGGAGCAACACG
>JACRUU010000010.1:4217174-4317174 GCA_030449085.1 Kryptopterus vitreolus | reverse complement strand
CCCTAGTGTATGAATGTGTGTGTGATTGTGAGTGTGTGTGTGTGCCCTGCGATGGGTTGGCATTCCATCCAGGGTGTATCCTGCCGTAATGCCCATAGACGCCTGAGATAGGCACAGGCTCCCCGTGACCCGGTAGAAAATCGGATATAGAAGATGAATGAATGAATGAATGAATATATATATATATATATATATATATATATATATATATATATATATATATATATATATATATATATATATATAATATATATATATATATATTTATGCCACCATATTGTAAATGTCTATGTAGTTATATTTTCAGTGCACTGGCTGCTTCTTCCTGCTATACACTACTTTTTAACGTTTAATGTTTAGCTTTTTAAAAAAAACTTATTTTAATACTTATATTAAGACATTTGTTCTTTTCCTTTCTTACTTCACTAAATCTTACCAATGTAATTATCATACTGCACTGGCAGATCATTTGACTTATTTCTAGTCTGTGTCTTCATAAAACATACACTTTGTTCCTCGTATCTAGATGTTTTTTTTTTTTGCACTGTACTGATGCAAGCGGTTACCGTTGGGTCCTTGAGCAAAGGCTCTTAACGCTCTGTCCTCCAGGGGGCGCCGTATCATGGCCTGCGCTCTGCCCCCCCCAAACAATATGCGAAGAGAGAATTTCACTGTGCTGTAATGCATATGTGACAAATAATAACAATTCGATTTAAGTCCACTAATGCTTCCACGGTCGCTTCCTGTCCTGTGGAAACTCCCAAACAGTGCCACTTGTTTCCACCAAAATGTTCAGGACGCCCCGGGTTCCCCAGACCTAGTTTCATCAGGGTTGGATGCAGTGCAGAGACAGTGCTCAGCGAACACACCGTGGACACGGACGCGGACAAACATCACAAAGCACGAGGTAAATGAAACGTGTTACTTGTGTGTCACAGTGCTTAGTAAATACACTCATTCACATTGATGTGAATATTGTGAATATCTGAGTACACGATTGTGAAATATTCGAGATATCAAGCATACTGTTTGTGTATTGTTTACTTCGAGGACTTTGCGACATCATCACACCCCTGGTAAGCTATGCTGGGAATTTGGAACATTCATTCATTCGTTCATCTTCCACCGCTTTATCCGACTTCTCTCTTCACGGGGAACCTGGACACACCCTGTATGGAATGCCAACCCAACACAGGGCGCACACACATACTCACATTCATACACTAGAGACAATTTTGGGAGGGAGGCATAAGTGAGTGAGGGGAAGGAAATGGAAAAAGGATGGAAGTAAGGAATATAGGGAGACGTTACAGGAATATAGGGAATATAGGGAGACGTAAACAGCGGTGGTCAGGCTCCTCGTGTTCTGCTATACATGACATATGAAAGGTGTATGAACATGTTATTAAGGGTCAGTGTTTGGGGTGTGAGTGTAAACTGCAGGAACACGTGGGCCGTCAATAACAGCAGCAGCAGCAACCGTAAGGAAAAACAAACAGCAAAACAAATATCTTGTGTGACGCGTCTTTAATAGCAAACAGTCTCTGTTTTGAAAGGAAGCGAAGAGGCGGAGCTTCTACCGCATACACGATTCCTATCCATTCACAAGACCATCGCTCCACAAATAAGAGGTCAAAGTTCACCTGGATGAAATGGGTGGGAAATGAAATGAACCGTTCCCAGGAGCAAGTGCTCGTCTGTCATGTCGCGTCACTGACTCGCCTCTACCACTGCCCTTTTCCTACAGCTCTATATATAAAATACACTTTCAACCACAATCAGAGGGAGAGAGAGGGAAGTACGGAAGTACAAAAGGAAGGAAGGAAAGACAGCTTGCAAAGAAAACAGAAGGGCGAAAAGGATGGATGGTCAGAAGGAGAGAAAAGGATGGAAGGATTGAAGTACAGAGAGAGGGAAGGCAGTACAGAAGGAAGGAAAGAGAGCAGGAGAGAGGGAATGAAGGAAGGAAAGAAGGAAGAAAGTAAGGAAAGAAGAAAGGAAAGACGCCTTGCAAAGTAAAGGAAGGGAGAGAAGGATGGAAGGCCAGAGGGAGAGAGAGGGAAGGAAGGATGGAAATACAGAGGGAGAGAAGGAAGTATGGAAGGAATAAAGACAGCAGTAGAGAGGGAAGGGAAAAAGGAAGAAAAGATGGCTTGCAGAGTAAAGGGAGGGAGAGAAGGATGGAAGGCCAGAGGGGGGGAGAGAGGGAAGGAAGTATGGAAGGAAGGAAAGATAGCAGGAGAGAGGAAAGAAAGGAAGGAAGAAAGGAAAGACGACTTGCAAAGAAAAGGAAGGGAGAGAAGGATGGAAGGTCAGAGGGAGATAGAGGGAAGGTTGGATGGAAATACAGAGGGAGAGAAGGAAAGAAGTATGGAAGTAAGGAAAGAGAGCAAGAGAGAGGGAAGGAAGGAAGGAAAGAAAGAAAGACATATACACACACATATATATATATATATATATATATATATAGCTTATGATTATGATGATGATGATGATGATTATTATTATTATTATTATTATTATTATTATTATTATTATTATTATTTAGTGTCACGTCCTTCTATAAACCTAATAAGCAAATGTTACTGACAAAGAAAGAAAAGAAAGAAACACAGTGTGAAAATGTTTATTTGTGGATTATCTTTTAAGTGGATTATGTATTGAATGTGCTCGATAATGCCTTCACTTCTCTTTTGGCGAGACGACCGAGGCTCAGAGCGTCACATGGTGAGGAACTCTACTGAGTGAAGCCTTATCGCTGACCCTATAATGGCCTGCTCAATTTGCTGAGGGATTTTTTTTCCACCTTTTAAAAGATAAGTGCTCTTAAAGCTCTTACATCATCCCCATTATATGATGAGGACACAAGTATATATATATATATATATATATATATATATATATATATATATATATATATATTCATTCATCATCTTCTACCACTATATCTGATCTTCCCTCGGGTCACGGGGAGCCTGTGCCTATCTCAGGCGTCTATGGGCATTAAGGCAGGATACACCCTGGATGGAATGCCAACCCATCACAGGCACACACACACATTCACACACATTCATACACTAGGAGACAATTTTCCAAGGTGCCAATCAACCTACCATGCATGTTTTTGGACCGGAGGGAGGAAACCGGGAACCGGAGAAAAACCCCCTGAGGTACGAGGGGGGGGGGGGGGGGGGGGGGGGGGGGGGGGGGGGGGGGGGGGGGGATGCAAACTCCACACACACATGGCCAAGACGGGAATCGAACCCTGGACCCTGGCGGTGTGAGGCGAAATGTGCTAAACACTAATGTTCATTTTAATATTAGTTTTTGCTTAATAGTGTCTTAATTTTGTTTGCTTTTGGTCTACTTCTCTGTGTCAGGTAGAACTTACCAACAGTGAAATATGGTGGTGTAGTTATTCTGTCTTAATTTTGGGTTGAACTTTTTTTTGCTGCAATTAAGTGATTTCTTGATTGAAACAGGTGTGGCAGTAATCAGGCCTGGGGGTGGCTACTAGAAAGAAAAACTCTTAAGAAGGCGGTTCATGTGAAAAACCTCTCAAAATGATAAACCACAGTTAAGTTATTTTTTAACAAATTGCAATTGCTGTTATTAGGGGGGGCAATCACTTTTTCACACAGGGCTATGTGGGTTTGGATTTTTTTTTTCTCACTAAATAATAAAAACATTCATTTAAAAACTGCATTTTGTGTTTACTTGTGTTATCTTTGACTAATATTAAAATGTGTTCGATGATCAGAAACATTTTGTGTGACAAACATGCAAAAGAATAAAAAGTCAGGAGGCAGGAAGGGGGCAAATAGTTTTTCACACCACTGTATATATATATATATATATATATATATATATATATATATATATATATATATATATATATATATATATATATATATGATCAGGACACTGTGCAGGACACAAAACAGAAAAAATGGTGTCCCAAAATGATGTTTGGTGATGTCAGTGGGCCTTGATGACCTGCCTAAGATGTTACATTAATGTACCAACCACATCTTGGTCCTCTACATTGCTCACGCATAACATTAACATTTATTGTTTAACATTTACAATCAGGCAGAAATACAGGTCTGCTAATTCCTGAAGTTTCTACTGAATCCAATAAAAATGCTAATAAGAGACCGGACAGTGACATGGAAGACAAACTAGAGATCGCTTCCTAAAGGGCAAACTGTCATGAAAAGTAAGAAAAAAACCGGACTAATCCTCTGTCTCGATCCCCCCTGCCCCCCCCCCCATCCCGTCCCCATCCCGTCCCCAACCTGTTTTGTCATTTCTTATTGATAATCAGCCAATCATTGTCTCCCGGGATACGCGATTGTGGGAGACATTCTGGGCTGGATAATAAAGTTGTGAGGCATCTTTTCCCTCTAGAAGATTCTGACAATGTTAAATGAATACAGGCTGACTCATAAAGCCCATCACCATCACCACACTTTCCCTTCCATCCAAAGTGTGCCTAATGAGCACAGTGTCTCAAGAAAACACTTTGCTGATGAAACAATCGCTTAATTGTCGGCCAAATCGCTTCGTTCACATTAGGTTCGGCGGAGGCGTCGGGACGGCGTATAATTCCGCCGCGCGGTGTAAGCAAGCGAGTTAGCTGCGGGCTAGCGATGACGCAAGCTGCCAGACCTGAGGGCACTCTAACGGGTTTCGCATTTCTCGATGATGAAGAATTATTGCAACCGTCGGAAAAGTTTATCTACGGTTTTATGGCAACGGCGGATAAATCGTATATTCTTTATTTACCGCGGGTGCACCACACTGAGGTATTGATAACAGAGGGAGATTACAGTGACACACTGACTAGGACCAATGCACCATTCAAGCCTTGTTTTGGAACCTGTGTCTATCTCAGGCATCTATGGGCATTAAGGCAGGATACACCCTGGATGGAATGGAATGCCAACCCTTTGCCGGGCACAAACACCCTCCCATTCAGACACACACACATTCATACACTAGGGACAATTTTCCAATCCAAGGTGCCAATCAACCTACAGTGCATGTGCAAACTCCACACACACATGGCGGAGGCGGGAATAGAACCCGCAACCCACACACACACACACACACACACACACACACACACACACACACACACACATATAGATTAGTGTTGTCACAATACTGGAATTTCCAACTTCGCTACCACTTCTAAGATTTCTCTTTCAGATTACTTTAACTTTCAGAATTACAGTGAAAAAAACGAGACAACACTCATATCAGCAACAATACCAGGCCGTCTTAGTTACTGATTCAGTAATGCAAACGATCCACAATGTCCTGCTGCACGACTTGTGTTCAACCTGCCTAAGTTCTCCGACACCACACACTGCAGCGCTACGTCCACTGGCTTCTGTTTGCTGCACGCATCAGATTCAAATCGCTGAAGACTGATTTATACTTCTGCGTCCACGCACCTCTCAAAAAATGTAACTAAGGTCAGGTGATTGGTCGGCTTGGCATTGGTCGGCTTCTTTTATTCAGAAGGGTCAAATTATTGGCATGGCATAAACCAAAGAAAACAGCTAAGAAGTTAAGAAGTGTCCAAAGCAGGATGGTGGGATGGTGGAAGGATGGTGCGGACCCATCACCATGATCGAGCAAACATTTGTTGTAGTCAAATCAGAAAAATAAAAAAGAGGAGAGCTGATTGCTATGTTTAATATTGAAAGTAAAAGCATTGGGAGGGAGAGATGGATGGATGGATGGATAGATAGATAGATAGATAGATAGATAGATAGATAGATAGATAGACAGACAGACAGACTTGTTTGTCACCTTTGTTTATTGTGGTTTTTACTGTATCAGATACGAGACTCTATATGAGTCACATTATGTCACATCACCATAATGTCCTCCTCGATACAGCAATACAAAAATAACTTATTATTCCATCTATTATTATTCATATAATGCTAATTTACATATTAAGTAAAATCTGCCCCCCCCACCCCTGGGGTGTTACATCAATCTGATCAGATTGGGAAAATGCAGCTATTGAGGAAAAAGAAACAGGTAATATAGATTTATGTCACTTGTCACGAACTGCTTATGTAGATTTCCTTTAGAAAAGTTATAGCGATCCAAAGTACATGACGCGTCTTACCAGGTCCGGCCACGTCATTCAAATCTGATCCACACCAAACGTGTCAGATGGACACACACACACACACACACACACACACACACACACACACACACACACACACACACATGTACTGCGACTGCTACGAAGTGCGTGACATAACATAAATCTGCCTGAAGTGTTATAAGTTGCCCAGAAAAAGAAATTGAGTTGGTGAGGACGTTTTTTTTTTTTTTTTTTTTTTAGCGAAACATGTTGTGTAGAAGCAGCGCCTCAAAAGCAGACTCAATGCATTTCATTTGGCTTTTAGCATGAACGGATGACACCACCAGCTGTGAAGCAACAGGTGGCCGGTGAACAATTAAAATGTGATTGGTAAGGATGTATGAGTCACGTCTCTAAACCCGAACTCAAAGAAACTGGTAATCCTAGCTTTTATTTCCCCTAGTTCCAAGTTCTTATTAATAATAATAATAATAATAATAATAATAATAATAATAATAATAAATTAATAATAATAATAATAAAAAAAAGAAGAAGACGAATAAAACAACAATAATAATAATAATAATAATATTAACAACAACAGCAACAACAATAACAATAATAATAAAATTAACAACAAAAACAACATCAACAACAACTATAATAATAATAATAACAATAATTTTTATTGGTATAATTATTATTACTATTATTGTTGTTTTTGTTACTATTATTGTTATTATTATTATTATTGTTATTGCTTTTATATATTTATTTATTTAATTTGCTGATAATGACGGTCTTTGGGAAACCAACCAATCTGCAAGCTATTTTTATTTATTTTTTTATAAATATATGGACGATGATGGAACCTTTTAAGATGATCACACGTGTAATATGCATTCACCGTAAAAGGGGAAAAAAAGATTAGGTAACAATTTATATTTTCTCAATGCCAAAGATTCTTTGCTACATCCCTGATAACTGGAAATGTATTATGACTGGTTAAGTGACTGATACTGGTCTATTATTATATTATTGCATATTATTTAATTTACTTGGTGGAATGGACTTCCTCTAGATGTGCGAATAGTAGTCACTGATTATCTTCAAGCGATGAGTAATGACTCTTCATGAAACACATGAACTAACTAAGTTTGTACATGGCAAAAAAATATAAAGAAAGATAAAAAGTTTTAAAAAGCACATTAGATTATAAATCTTAAAGTAAGAAGACTGTACTTGTACAGTTTAGGTAAGTAAATGTACCATAGATCATACTGAATGCACTGTTTTGGACAATTATAGTATCTGCTTGAAAGCAAAAACACAATTTTTATATGACTATAAATAAATTCAGGCACCAAGGGGTTAATGACCGTTCTCAGTGATATTCGTTTTTGATGAGTTTACATTCTTTGCTTCCTCTGCACCACCTATCCCCCCCGCCCCCAAACCCCGTAGTGATACCCTCACCCCATGCCCGTTCACGCCTCGAGCTCTATCTCTTTAAGAAGACCCCGGAGAGGCACGATGCCAAGGTTGTTATTTATATTTATTTTGTTTGTGAAGCATCTCTCCCATCACGCTTTCATCTTTTCCACTCTCGCCTTCCTGTTTAGCAGAAAAAGGTTGAATGAGCCATTCAGCAAGCTGGGCCAGCTTTATTGAGATACCTATTTGTGAGTAATAGCCTCTGTCGCTGGGGCAAGAGCCCCTGCACACAATGCTGACAGGATCATTGAGCCGTTGGGGCAATTTGTCCCACGACGCCACACTTTTATCAGAAGATTGCTGCTGCAGAGAGAAAGAGAGAGAGAGCGAGAGAGAGAGAGATGTCGAAGGCACAGGCTGTTATCTATAATAGTCTGCGTTCACATAAAGCTTTGCACAAGGTCTGCAGGCCGGAGCCGCCACAATAGCACGTCTCCAGTAGCACAAGTGCCTCTGTGAATGGAACACAATTAAAAATCCTTCGCAGCCTCGACATACTGCAGGAGATTCAACTCAACCTAAAAACAAGCCTCGCTAATTGTGCTAGCTTATTAGCATACCGAAAGGCCATGAACAGCCATGTCTCTGTTTGCCGTATGACGTAGCGACACTAGCTCAGAGATGCTAAAAGACTTAAATCAGGAGTACAGACACTGGTGTTATAAAAGTACTGAATACATTTTTTTTTAAAGTAAAAGTAAAGAAAGCTGAAGTAAAAAGTAGCCATTGCTCCGGCCTCTTTAAGTTTCACACTAGTAACATGATCTCACATCATATTAGCATGCTCCCTAACGACTGTATCCAGGCTGAAGACAAAGCAGATGAGGATGATCAGGTGATCAGTAATGTCTCTGTTCGCCGTCATGTTTACATCACCGACTCCCTCTGTCTCATCCGCGTTAGTCATATTTCCTTGTTCCCAACTGCCTTACCCGTTGTTAGCATCGTAAACTAGCCTACGTTTGTGGTACACGTTAGCCAGGAAAGGATACACCGGCGGAAGATTGAAAAAAAAAAAAGGCGACGAGAAATAGACGAATGGGCTGAAAATGGTGTGCCATGACAAGAAAAGGAAACAAAAAAATATTGATCATATCACAAGCCTGGAAATTACGATACGACCCCCCGTTTTGAAAGGTTTTGCGCGTAAGGTCAGAACGATGGGGAAATAACTGATCAAGTGAATTATGTAGGTCCATCATTTGTGTTTGGATGTTATATACGATGGTAGAGTTCAGACAGATGAATGAGAAAGTAGATATGTAGTCTGATAGACAGCGTAGCGTACAGTCAACATGTTTTATTATTGATATTCCTGCAAGAACTATTAAGCTATTAAGCGCATACATTCAAATCTTTATATCCGTGTAAAAGTGGAAATTCAATGCTTAAGGCTTACTTCAGTAGAAATGAAAGTTTAACACTTTAAATGTAGCAAAATACAAAACTGCCTGCTGTTAAATACTTATACAAAATAGTAGTACAGATACAATTTATTGGCACAATTTGAATTAATATGCACTTTTAATAAGAAGTTTATTATTTCTCTTCAGGAGCAGCGCTTACGAAAGAATGGCACAAATGTGGAGTAAAAAGTACTATATAATATTACTTATAATGTAATGAAATCATAGTTTTACAAATCGAAAATGCTCTAATTACAGATATTGAAAGACAACTTGCTTGAATGTGGTAATGAAGTAAAAAAAAGATATCTTTTTTTAATATGTAAGAACACAATATGGACAGTATTGGGACACATGTGCTTCTTCGCCCCAACTGTTATCACAAAGTTAAAATTGCATTTAATGTCTTTGAATTTGGTGACATGCAATTTATCCCTTCACTTGAACCAGGAGATGCAAACATGTTACAGCATGACAATGCCCCTGTGCACAAAGCCAGCTCCGCGTTGGAGTGGAAGGTTTTGAGTGGCCTACGTCAGAGCTCTGACCTGAACGCTACTGAACACCTCGGGGAGCGCTGACTGCAAACCCCTTACTTTCTACATTCAGTGGCTCAGTTTATTAACACTCTTGTTGCTAAATGAGCACATAAGAACACTCCAAAATCTAATGGAACAGAGTTATTATAACAGGAAACGGGGACTAAACATTTACATTTACGGCATTTTGTAAGACGCCCTTATCCAGCGCGACCTATACCTGAGCAATTCAGGGTTAAGGGCCTCGCACAAGGGCCCACTAGTAGCAGCTTGGTGGTGGTGGTGGGATTTTAACCTGCGATCCTCCGGTCGTAGACACCAATGCCTTAACCACCGAGTTACCACCTCCCACAAAAAAAAAAGTGGAATGAGGTTTGGATTAGTAGTTATTACTATCACTACTAGTAGTAATGCTACTTAGCTTGTTTAGGATTTTTAGCTGTATAAAATGTCAGCATACGAAACATTTGGTTATGTAGCTGTTTACTGAATGAATGAGTGAAATATCGAATTACAGCTCAGATATAGTTTTAACCAAATTCCTAATTTCTAAAATGATGCGACAAGCACTGATGATGAGCATTATTCAGTCATTCATTCATCTAAATCAGGACACACCCTGGATGGAATCCAACCCATCGCCACCGTGCCGTATTATTATTATTATTATTATTATTCTCACTACTTTTGCATTTCGCCAAATGCAAAGAAAAAAACGCAGCGTTTGAATCCTCTCGTTCTTATTCGATTTCTCTATATTTCCATCTCCATGTTTGGCAAATGAATACAGATTTCCTGTGAGAGTAGGAACCAAGAGGCAGAACAAAATCTTGCAGAACTCAGCCAGATGGCAGCCCTAATGACCAGTTGGCAAAGCCTCCTTACCTCTCCCACCCACATCATCCTTCCTCTATCCCTTCTTCACTTGTCCTTATTAGTCATTAATGTCTTACAATAACACAGTTCAATAGCACTGAAACGGAAAGGACAAACAGGAAAAAAAAACCCACACACACACTCACACTCACACTCACACTTGAAGTTTAATAGTCAGGTCTTTACATACGTGTTGCAATTCGAAGGGCAAGCGGCTTAATCCTATTATGCATTTGTGAAAAATAAATAAACAAACAAATAAATAAATAAAAGCCATTCAGAAGGCAAAGAAAAGAAAGCAGTGAAAGTCTACACTGCACTAACACATAGAATAATATAAGTGTGTGTGTGTGTGTGTGTGTGTGTGTGTGTGTTGAATACTGTGTATTAAAGCAGTAAAGGAGAGGGAATGAACACAAACACACACACACAGATGCAGAAGAATGTCTGAGTGAAAAAGAGATAGAGCAGCAAGGCCACAGCCCTGCCTCTGACTCAGCTTTGCTCTCAAGGGACCCCCGTACTGACGTCACGCAGGCTCTGCTGCATGGCAGCGTGAGCCTCAGAACTACGCACGTACACAGATACACACAAACGCATCCACACACACACACACACACACACACACACACACACACACACACACACACCTCCGCAAGGGCACTTGCATGGATTAAGTTCACCATCCCTTATTTGCACAGTTATAATTACACTTGTTCAGCCCGCACCCTGCTTCATTTAAGACTAATATGCAAATGAGTGACCAGAGTTCAGATCGTGACGGCCGAGTCAGGGCAGGATTATGCACAGCCTCCGAATCTTTAAAGGTTGTTTTCGGGACCAAACCTTATGCAAATATGGCGTACATGTTTATACATATATATATATATATATATATATATATGTATGTGTGTGTGTGTGTGTGTGTGTGTGTGTGTGTGTGTGTGTGTGTGTGTGTGTGTGTGTGATTATGTATATTATGTGCAATCACAATCACATTTGGGAATTTTTGATGCTGTTTAAAAAAAAAAAGCCCCGGCTCAAAATTTCAGCCTGATTTTCATTCAAATTGAACAAAAAAATGAAAGAAGTCTGAACTTTCTCTCCAACAATCTGGTTCATGTCATCTCTGGCATGTAAATGCACGTGCACGTTGTGTGAAAAAGAACAATTCGGAAATCGCATCTGGAAAATGAAACCTGTGTGAAAAAAAAAAAGTTCCTGGTGCGAAAAAACACAGCCCTACATGTGAGAAGCCCATCCCCGGGTTTCTAGAACATGCATGTGTGAAACTTTCTGTAAGGCGACCTGGCTTTTGAATAATACTAGAGCTTATTATTACTTAAATTCTTTAAATAAATACTTTTACATTTAAATGAAAATCCTGCTTAATACCAATAAAAAAAGCCATTGGAATTCCCCATCTATAGATAACAGCAACCGTACGTCATTTACGAGGTTTAGCTTTGCGTAGCTACAGAACCAAAGGCTGCGATCTCTATCGCCCGGCTTCCTCCCACATCCACGCTCTCCTCCATTAAGCAGGCTCACATTATTATCCCCTCTACCTCCGCTAGATCACTCACAAGCAAAATGGCCGGCCATGACAGGTAAACAGTGTGATAATGAGGCAGAGAAACATTAGCGTTCGCTATGCTTGATTAGAGTGCTGGGTGATCCACTGACTGCGGCGTTCGGCTCCACACTCTGTCTGACCCTGGAGCCTGTTCCACTCTCATTAACGTGCACTCAGTGGCTCTGTGCTCTGGAGATCACTGCGTAGGGAAACTCTAAAGACTCAGATTTTTATCACTATCAGCCAAAGTGTTATCGGTTACACGCGATGTTACGACTGATAGTGTTTTACAGCTTGAAAGCAGATTAAAAGCCATGAGTAAAATGCATTGCTATCGATGGGAAAGAGCGATAGAATACATTACCTCGCACAGCAATTTCCACTTTGCATTGTGGACTTCTGCGTCATTCGAATTCAGTGTGCATACGGCCTGAGAGCCTTATCGCTATCCAAAGTCACAGGAAGTGCTTATGAGATTACATGAGATGTATATGTATATATATATATATATATATATATATATATATATATATATATATATATATATATATATATATATATCTGTATTATAACTGTGAGCTGTTATTATAATGACAGTTATTATAGCTTGTGTTGTACTGTGGTCTGTTGTGGTATGGTATGGAGTATTGTTTTGCTTTATGCATTTATGCTTAATGCTTTGGCATTAAGGCATAGTTTGGTATAGTATAGTCTAGTATAATATAGAAGGTAATGATTGGAATGGTTTAGCATGGTGTAGTATGGTATGATATAATATGGTATAATATAGAAGGTAAAATGAGTGGTATGGTATGGTTTGACAAGGTAGCGTATGATATACTATGGTACAATATAGAAGGTAATGAGTGGTATGGTATGGTATGTATAATAAGGTAGGGTATGATATACTATAGTATAATATAGAAGGTAATGAGTGGTGTGGTATGGTATGTATAATAAGGTAGGGTATGATATACTATAGTCTAATATAGAAGGTAATGAGTGGTGTGGTATGGTATGATAAGGTAAGGTATGATATAATATGGTATTGTATAGAAGGTAATGAGTGGCATGGAATGGTATGATAAGGTAGGGTATGATATAATATGGTATAATATAGAAGGTAATGAGTGGTATAGTATGGTATGGAATGGTATGATAAGGTAGTGAATGATATAATATGGTATAGTATAGAAGGTAATGAGTGGTATGGTATGGTTTAGTATGGCATGGAATGGTATGATAAGGTAGGGTATGATATAATATGGTATAATATAGAAGGTAATGAGTGGTATAGTATGGCATGGAATGGTATGATAAGGTGGGGTATGATATGGTATAATTTAGAAGGTAATGAGTGGTATGGTATAGTATAGTATGGAATGGTATGATAAGGTAGGGTATGATATAATATGGTATAATTTAGAAGGTAATGAGTGGTATGGTATGGTATGGTATGGTATGGTATGGTATGGTATGATAAGGTAGGGTATGATATGGTATAATTTAGAAGGTAATGAGTGGTATGGTATGGTATGGTATGGTATGATAAGGTAGGGTATGATATGGTATAATTTAGAAGGTAATGAGTGGTATGGTATGGTATGGTATGGTATGGTATGGTATGGTATGGTATGGTATGGTATGGTATGGTATGGAATGGTATGATAAGCTAGGGTATGATATAATATGGTTGACACTCTGAAATAATAAATTTGGCTTTAGTTTATGGTATTGTATGGTATATACTGCTATGGAATGGTATAGTATGGTTTGGAATGGAATGGAATGTGTGGTATGGAATGGTATAGTATGGTATGGTAGTAGTGGTATGTTATAATATGGAATGGTAAAATATGGTATGGTTTGTTATTTTGGATATGACTGTAATGAATTCAAATAAAACTCAGTAAATATATCTTAGTGTAATATTTCTGTTTTGTTTTTTATTGCTTGTGCTTCCTGTGGCATCAAAACGTGAGCTTGTTCTCCCGTTCCAGCAGCACTGCTTTAGTTTTATAAATGATGGCATTAACTTCTAATTTGTAACACTAAAATCTATTAAAAATCTGTCACAAGCAAGGCCTGAACCGGTTGGTGCTCATTAGCATAGAAGCGAATGAGTAACTAAGTGGTGCTTTATGAAAGTGCAATAATTCAGATTTATAATACGATCCGAAGTGTTTGTGGTCAGGAGGGCGGTGGAATGGAGTATAAACAGCGTAGGTCAAGTGCTCCCATGTTGTGGGCTCGAGTCAGATATCATACTATGAGCCTTTCAAAATACATGCGGTGAACAAATTCTGATAGCACTGAAAAGAGCACCGGGTGCACCAAGTTCAGCATCAGTGTTATTATCAAATTCAATAAGTGGTCCTCTTTAGAGATCAAAATGGTATATAATTATCCTGCCTGTGCAATTACCAATTAGAGCTAATCGCAGCGGCACTTGTGACTTATTTTCAAGGATGTGCACATGCCCAGAGCGGCGCGCTAGAGGTACGTATTTCTCCATGCTTTATTGCGGATGTGTTTTGATCGTTTTAAACGCAAATGAGAGGAAGGACTTCATTATGTTTAGTGTGGAATAGAATTTCATCACTCAGATAAATGCAGAAATAATGCACTCACACACACACACACACACACACATATATATAATATATACATATAAGTATCTCAGGTCAGCCTGAATCCTCAGCTTATAAATATTTATAGAAATAACACAATGAGAAATGCTGTTAGAGGAAAGAAATGCAGCCTGAAATATCAAGATTTTACACACAAAAAATGTATAATACAGTTAGTTTTATGTCAAATGAACTAAATGAGACAAAAGAGATCAACTTGTTACAAAGAAATCAAGAAATCTATAGCCATATATATACATATATATATATATATATATATATATATATATATATATATATATATATATATATATATATATATATATATATATATATATATAATATAATATAATATAATAGGCACAGGCTCCCCATGACCCGAGGGAAGATCGGATATGGCGGTAGAAGGTAGAAGATGAATGAATGAATATATATATATATATATATATATATATATATATATATATATATATATATATATATATGTGTGTGTGTACGTGTACCTGAGACCATAAAGGTTAATACATACAAGATAAATATGCCAAAGAAATCTCAAAAAAATACATACAATTTCACAAAAGTATATGCTTATTAGAATGTAGGACATTTTTGGATGTGAGCTGTTTCTATAAAAACAGAAGGAAGAAATGAATTCATATAAATGCATTAATATAAATCTGTATTTTACAGTCAAAAATGATAAGAATTATTACGATCATTTCTTGCAACAGCTGATCATCCTTACAACGGAGCCAACGTGATTTAGATTAACAACCCACAAAAACCCTTTTCTTCCGCCCCCCACCCCCCGCCCCCCCCCCCCCCCAGCATGCAGTGTAATTCCTTACAGAGGAAATGAGGCGAGCGCTTCCGCCCGACAGCTGTACGAGCTAACCAATGTGAGTACGTGTTTATTTAACAGCAAATACGCCCGAGGTTCTCCAAAACGGCGAGCAGCTAATAGCACTAGCACTAGCAGCTAGTGATTTCATATACAATTAAGTCGACACGGCTCATTTGTTCTTTAATATCGTCGCAATAATCAGACAGGGTAAAAACAAGCAAACAAACAAACGAGTTGAGGTCGAGTTATTCGATGTAATTTAGAGAGCCAAGGCCATAATAAACTATTTTTTTATTATTATTATTATTTATTGACTCGATCCCATTGTGCAATTGAGCCTCAAGAACAGGTACATTAGAAAGAATTGATGGGCGAGCCGTGACCGAACACCATTCATACCTCGAGAAACGAGGGGCTCGATAACAGCGCCGGGCTCTGACTCATTCCATCCCCTTCTCCTGTGCTGCCTTCGCTGCAATTTTCCTTTCACACATACATCTCTCTCTCTCCCTTTCGATTTGGCTCTCTCTCTCTCCCAGCTTCCAAATGTCAACCATGAGGTGAAATAACCGACTGGCTGACTGGATGGTAATTGTGTTTGTTAATAATTGATAGGGCGGCTCAGTGCTGCCGGTGGGCTTAGAGAAGAGGAAGAGGAGGAGGAGGAGGAGGAGGAGGGAGGGGTCGCTGTACACATATCAATGTTTTATCTAGTTTAAAAAAAAAAGGATGAATATTTCTATATCCACACCGCAGCATGAAATACCTTTTGTTTTAATACATATGTGCTTCTTATTCAGATACGGTCGCATTGTTTCGGCATGACAATGCCCCTGTGCACAAAGCCAGTCTCTATGAAGCTATGGGTTATATTGGAACCCACCTCCAGGGTCGGGGGTTCGATTCCCGCCTCCGCCATGTGTGCATGTTCTCTCCGTGCCTCTGGGGGGTTCTCCGGGTTCTACCCCGGTCCAAAAACATGCACGTCCAAAAGAATTGTCCCTAGAGTGTGAATGTTAGTGTGTGTGTGTGCACCCTGCGTTGTCTTGGCATTCTATACAGAGTGTGTCCTGCCCTTGATGCCCTGAGAGAACCCTCCAGGATTCCCACGACCCAAGAGAGAAGTCGGATAAAGAAGATGAATGAATGGATCTTGAGGTGGATCGCCTTTGAGTGGAACGCCCAGACCTCCACACTTACCCCTACTTAATGTGTTAGGATCTCCGTGCACTTCCGGAGTGCTTGTGGTCTCGCGGGGTGCACTTCGGTTATGTTGCGCCGCTTTCCCGTATTTAAGGACCCGTATTCTCGGCTGATGCTTTTCTGTATTTCCCTCTTTTGTTTGTTTGTTTATGAAAGTTCCACACCCCCAAAGCAGTTACACCCCCACGACCCGTTCTCTGACAGAATGTGCACAAGTACACTACAGAATCTAATGGAAGGTATTCTAGACGTGGAGGTTGTTATAACAGCACACAATGTGGCATGAAATGTCCTAAACGTACATAAAGCCTATAAACCAGCTGTCCACAAACTTTTGACAGCGTCGTGTATGTCTATCAGAACAGTTCACATATGGACAGTACATGCACAAAGTAGATGTAAGTGTGTGAACGACACGTGTGTTTGGCGGAATAAACATGACAAAACGCTACACAATGGAAAAATGGTAATAGTATATAATTTACTTAAATGGTCTTTTTTGGGGCGGGGCAGATTTTCCTGAAAATAATAGCTCTGAACAAAACTTATGAAGCCAGTTTGGACCTGTTTTGTTTAGAGGCAGAGGCAACAATTCTGGCCCTGAGATATTTCCTCCAGAACAACATTCAAACATGCTCTAAATTCCCCTGGCTCTGCGACACATTATAATACGTTATATGTCGATTACGCTTTATATAAGTATACACCATGAATAGGATCGTTTCAACCCACTTCTCAACACAATGATTTTTGTAAGCATTATCCATGTTCGATCTATTTGTGTCTTTCTTGAAGGACACCAATAATTCCGAAGGTTGAGTGAAGATGAAAACACGTGTACAATGGGAATGAACGCAATGGGAAGTCACGCGAGCACAGACTCAAAAGTACTTTCACCTACTCTGGTTGGTCAAGGTTCTTTCACACTTTATTCTAATGGACCTCCTCGTGCACACCCTTCTCGCTGGACGATTAGAAAGAGGGGGCGTGTCTTTAGAGCCTTGCGGTATTTGAATTCAATTTAACTCACAAATTTTTATTAGGGTTGGATAAAGGCAAGAAGTAGGAGCTTGGTGAGCGAGAGAGAGAGAGAGAGAAAGAGAGAGAAGAGGCAAAAGAGAAATGGATCATAGAGAAATAGAGGGATAAGTTAGGGAGAAAGCTCCAAGAGCCAGAATTTAGTGTGTGGCTTACGTCCGGTTGGACAGCTGCTCCATTATGCAGCGATTGAGGCCAACCCTGATCTCAGGTCAGCTCGCCATCTGTCCTTTCTGACATGGTCATCCACTGGGACATCCTAGCTTTTGTTTATTTTAAGCACATCCAAACCCTTTGGCCTGCCACCGCACTGGTCATCCTAGCCAGCATTCTGGCCTTTCTACCTAAAGAGGTCAAACCTTCACTGTGGCTCCGCCCTAATGCCCAACATCCATCCGTTGCCTGTAAAGCCAGTGTGTGTGTGTGTGTGTGTGTGTGTGTGTGTTCTAGCCCAGTGTGATTTATGCCCAAATTAAAGGGTGTTCCCCAGATTAATATACAACACAAGCAGGCAATCACACACCTATTAAGAGGAATTGATTGGACGGGGCTTGCATGGCTGCCAAGAACAATGAAGCAGAGTAGGAGGAGAGGGGGAGGAAAGGTGTCAGATAAGGGTCATGGTTTAACAGGCAGTAATGATGGGCCAGGTCAGACATTAGAAACCCCTCTGGCCATCAGCCAGTAAGAGCTGGCCGGCGCATCCTCCAGTGTTCCCTACGCTCGTCCCTTGTCTACACTGCTTTAACGCGCGCACTTTAAACGAGTCTCGCAGGATTACAGCCAATAAAGTAACTGTCAATAACTATCAAGCTATCGCCACTAGATCTGAGTTAGGAGTTATATAGTATATAGACACCAATAAGGTACGACATGATGACGACCCGTGTTGGTCATCACGTTTGCTACAAAAGAAAAGCTCAGCTACAGTCTGTTACATCGGACCGCATTTGTCCTTGTCAAACTCACTTAAATCCTTTCACTCTGAGGCCTAAATGTTCCTGCAGTAACACATCCCAGCCACTAGTAGGTGCTAACGATGAGATAATCAACATTATTCACGTTACCACTCGTGATGTTACCCATGTTACAACCCCGCATTTTCTGTGTGTTGTATTGGATTGTATTGTATGTGTAGTTTATGTGTGCAGGCCCTCCTCTGGATCCGAAAACAACTCCCACCCGCTAATGGATGACGTCACCAGAGGGCGTCCTATAAAGGCGTGCCTGAGATAGAAGTCGATAGAAATTGTACTCGTCACATACACACACACACGTACGTAGTACGAAGTGCAGCGAAATGCTTCTTGCGCCCGTCCAACATGTAAACATAAAAGAGAGAAAAATAAATAATGCCGAAAAAATAAGAAGAATAAAATAATGAGATAAGAAGAAAATAAAAAAGGAACAAAGATTAAAATAGTGTATAAACTGTTAGGTGGACAGTGTCCAGTGTAAGTGAAAAGTCTCCAGTGTAAAGTGACCGTATGTAAAGTAACCATTATTATTATTAACCGTTATTATTATTATTATTATTATTATTATTATATTATTAATATCACTGGTCTAAGGCCCAGGGTTACTGGTGCATGGTATGGCCAAGCTGCTGCCCTTGGGTCCATGAGCAAGGCCCCCTATCCCTCTGTGCTCAAGGGGGCGCCATATCATGGCTCTGACCCCAGCTACCAACGACAAGCTGGGATATGTGAAGAAAAGAATTTCACTGTGCTGTAATGTATATGTGTGACAAACAAAAGCTATTCTATAGAAATGATTCGTACCGCTGGGAAATTCTGATTTAAACTTATTTTATTCAACCAGCAACAACATCATCAGGCTTTCTGCAGAGAAACTTGGACATGGGCACCAGTGGACGACCCAAAACACACAAGTAAAAGGGGTGTGTTGAGGAAGCTAAACATCAGGGTGAGGGCACGGAGACCCTCCAACCCGAAAGAGCTGGAGCTCATCGCTAAAGATGAACAGGCGAAAATACCAGTGCTGATTGCTGTAATAGCCAATAAAGGCTTTTCTATCGATTATTGAGAAGGGTATGAGTAATTTTGGGCATGCCACCTTTTAAATAAAAGATGAATGATACTTTTTCCCCCTCTTGCACATCGTCTTATTATCTTTTTGGATAAAGACTGTGTCAATAAAAATGAATAAAAGTAACTTTCCGTCAGAATTTGTCAGGGGTATGAATAATTTTGCGCTTGGTTGTAAATGTATCATGTAAAGTATTGCATAAAGCTCACTTTTAAAGATCAACACCTACAAATGTGAGCGCTTTTAAATCGCTGCTAAAAACACATCTGTTCAGATTATCTTTTTTTTTCCTAATTATCTTTAACAGTTAAATAGTTGTTTACTGCCTGTTTAATTTCACTGTACGGTGTCCTTGAGCACTTTGAAAGGCTTCCTTTACATAAAATGTATTATTATTATTATTATTATTAACGTTATTATTAAATCCACCTAAACACAAATAAAGGCATCACAGTCATTTGTGAATGCATGATAACACACACTCATAACAGCAGGGAGTAGAAAGCGATAAAGGGGATACCAAGTGACAAATAAAGGTTATTCTGTATTATTGTCATATCGATACCCGTTTTTCGTTGACATACCTTTTATATACAATGCTTACAAAGGCGTTTGTTATAATAGTGCAACCAGGGGCACCTTTAACTGTGGAAGGAAGTCATAGTAAAAGCCCCAACAATTTCATTCATTCATTCATTCATTCATTTATCTTCTACCGTTATAGCCGATCTTCCTTCGGGTCACAGGGAGTCTGTGCCTCAGGTGTCTATGGGCATTAAGGCAGGATACACCCTGGATGGAATGCAAACCTTTCGCAGGGCACACACACACACACACACTCACATTCACACACACACATTCATACACTAGGAACAATTTTCCAAGGTGCCAATCAACCTACCGTGCATGTATACAACATTAGATAAAGATCAGATAAACCAGACCAGATAAAGATTATTTATTTATTTATGAAAGCTGCACGATTTAAATGATCAGACATCTAATCTATAATAGTTTAGTAAATATAAAACAATGTATTCATATAAAATACATTTATAGTTCCACTATAAAGAATTAATGTCTGATCTGGCCCTGTTCATGTAAGAACAGGTAATGAATGTTGATGTTATTTTGGATATGGGTGTAAGGACTTTTATTATGTGAAGATGGAACAAGGAGGCGAATGTAAGGGGAGTGTGGTGAAAAGAAAAGCTCGTCCATGTTTGATTTCAATAACTGTAAGTTTCTTAGCAGTGAAGCCCCGAAAACACCCACCAACAAATATTGTCAAAAGATTCATGACAATTAATGATTGATGGAAGGCCAAAAGTCTTATACGAAGCAAAACTCACTTTTACTTGCCAGTGTAATGTTGCGAACGACATCACCATTTTGTCAAGTGTTATAAATGCTCATAGTCAAACTTGTGCTCTTTCCACAAGTACCGAGTGGCCTTACGAACACCACACTTCATAAGCTTTTAATAGCTATTAGACTGTTTTCTAATGCACTGTTGCCCATACATATTATCATTGTCAATAAAAGGTACACAGCAAAGCTGTTCAGCACAAACCCCCCACCACACCCCCCACACACACACACACACACACACACACACACACACACACACACACAAAGATGAAAAAGGGAAAAAAACCAACGATACAATGATGGCTTTGAAGTGGAAGCGCTTACATGCTTATGTCATTTTGAAATTGGTGGAATAAGGCTCAACCCTGACTAGTAGTGTCACTCGCTTTCTTATTCAAGTCAATAATCCATGACCAGTGTCACAATCCGAACACTTTCCGAGAGAACGCTTTCCGCTGGATTTCCAAATTACATTAGTGCTCAACCAGGCAAAGCGTGAAAGACGGGCGCGATAACCATTACAAGCAGCCGACAAGCTCACGCCTTGGTCCTGTTAGTAAGCCGGATGACAAAGCGAGGCCTGGTTTCATTGACGGTGAAAGGGGGGGGGGGGGGGGTGTTGGCGGCGCAGAGCGAAACGGCTTCATTGGCGTGGCCTGTTCTTTTCCACGGTTCAACGAGCTCAACACGAGGAGTAAATTGCAGCCCAGACAAACCTGTCATTACCCGAGGGCACTCGTTATGGCTGCACCCTGTGTTTTTCCAATTCCCCCCCTGAACAGCAATACTGTCGGCCCCCTGCATGACTCCAACAAAAAAAAAAAAAAAAAAAGAAAACGAGTGTGGGAGCGGGGAGGGAGAACGATGCGGAGAATATCACAGACCGGGCTGGATGGTGGGTAATTTTCTTGGAGGAGGAGAATAATGGAAAGCAAGCAAAGCTACCGCCGTGAGGGAGATGATTCCGATCCGGCTCGGTGGAGCCCTCGGACACCCGGCAGTTGTGTTTACCGTCTCACTGACTGGATTTTAAAGTGCTTTTGCATCCACTTTGGAGTGTTTTTTTTCCCCCAGCGCGATCTCGGTCTCTCACATACAATATAAAATGTGTCTCAGTGACACCTTTCATTCGAAGCACAGGTTTATAACACAGAATTGTATATATATATAGATATATATATATGATATATATATATATATATATATATATATATATATATATATATATATATATATATGGGTGTGTGTTTGCATGTATGTATGTATGTATACACAAACACACACACACACACTCTCTCTCTCTCTCTCTCTCTCTCTCTCTCTCTCTCTCTCTCTCTATATATATATATATATATATATATATATATATATATATATATTATATATGCTCATACACCCCTTTTAGCATCTACTGTACATAGCTAGTTTAGATGGAAAAAGGAACCTCTATGGTGAGAGACGCACATGCACACACACACACACACACACACACACACACACAGGCCTTCCTCTGATGTCACTATGGGAGTCCCTGCAGCTGCATCCTCTAGAGATGGGCACATCCTCTGTGTGTGTGTGTGTGTGTGTGTGTGTGTGGTCATTCTGCAGTGCAGCATGAAGCAGCAGATTCACATTAGCATTTAGCACATTGGGAAAATTAGCACAAATCTTTAGCAACAATAACAGTTTTAGTTTCAATCTGGATTTCACAGATGAAAGAGTTTTGACACATGCTAACGACCTTCGAAATACATAAATAAATAAATAAATAAATAAATAAACACGAATCATCGCTCATCGGCGCCGCCAGCACGCCGGCGTGCGGCCCGTCTTGGTTATCGTGCTTAATTATCACCAAGAGCTTCACTAGGCTCCTTCCTACGGCCCAGAGAAAGACTAGAAAAACACCCGCTGCTCCAAGACTGCCAGATCTACTGACTAATAGCGAAAGGATGCATGAAATAGCACCTGTGATTAAGCAGAGGGAAAAAAAAACAGTACTGAAATCAGAGATTGACTGTTCATGTTCACATGTTTATTTCCTTTACGAGGAGCTGAAACGATGCGTGTGTTTACTTCAGGCGATGTGATATCAATTCTGCACCGCCTCGCCAGCACGTATTTAAATAACACATCGTGCAAGTGCAGGTTTCTTCAATCATTGATCACAAGCAGGAATTCCAAGGCAAATATACGGATATGGTCATGTGCTACACATGCAAACACTGTTTTATTTCCCAAACGTTTACTCTCTCCGTCTTTTTTTTTTCCAGACGTCTCCCACCGGGGTATCAGCAAAAAAAAAAAAAGTAAAAATGTTTTAATTGGATGTCAGTGTAAGCTAGATGGCTTCCCAGCTGAGCTCTCAACATGGCTGTCTCTTCCTCAGGGTTTCATCTGCTTCCCATGAGGCCGCGGGGCTCTGCGTCATTCACAAAATTCATTCAAATGGCTGCAACCTCAAAGCCTCGCCTTCATTCAGAAATCTTTTTATAGCTCGGACTGTACCATGGAAAGGATGTGCGCTGGGGGGAGGGTGTGTGTGTGTGTGTGTGTGTGTGTGTACACAAGTGTGAAGAACTGCTTATAAAGTACCTGATGAGAGCCTCTCTCTATCTCTCTCTCCTGCCTTACTGCGTCATCAAGGTCCGATTGGCTCCCTCACCTGTCGGCACCTGACGAGGCCTGCGATTGGACGGTGGAATCGACCGCGGGATGAACGACGGGGGCGTTGAAAGGCGTGAGCCGAACTCGGTTGGCTGAAAGTAACGACGTCAAAGCACGGGGACGGTGAGAGATTGGTCAGGAGGCGCCGCACGCTCCGCAAAACACAGAGCTCATCACTGACACACGAGCTCATTCACAGATACGCAACACGCAGACCGGCAACACCATTTGCTCAGGCCGAGTGATAAATGACTGCGTGCGCAGGAAATATTGTTTATAGATCATCCGGTTTACCGCAAAAAAAAAAAACCAGGCCAGAATGACATCAATAAATATGAGAGAAATTGAAAAGCTTACTGTCTATGCACGCATAATATTCATACAGGTGACGTGAATAAGAATGACGTCATTACAGGGGACACATTTATTAGAAAGCGAGTAAACAGTTAAACATTGTTAAAAATACCACCGACCACGTCTAGTATGATTTCTTAAAACCCCACAACAGGATTTCCTAATCGCAGCAGATTCTTTCCTGCAAAACAAAACGTGTGTGGAATTGTCCGGAAAAAAAGAATGTCGACTTTCTCGTATCTCAACCAACATCCGGGACATGCCGGATAAACCAGTCTAATCTATAGACCGGCCCCAATCAAGGCACGAATCAAGTCCTGGATCCAAGTCCAAGTCCTGGTCCTGGTCAAGTCCAACAGCTTTTAGCTAATAACCAGATTCAATACAGAACAGGTGTAACGTTATAGCTTTATGTGCAGTGCAGTGAATAACACTAGGTCGGTATAAATGACAGATTTGCGCAAAACTTTTGCGATATTTTCTAAATGTCGATAAAAAACGATTGCAAACTGACGCCGTTTCCATTATTGTGCCACCAAAACTCGTCCTCTCGCGATATGTCATTCAATGTAGCGGCAGGCGTACTCATATCGCAGCCGGTTCACGTACATATCATGTGACCTGGAAATCGCATCGACTAAAAAACACCTCCTCATGTGGACATAAAAACTTTATATATGTGCGATATATGTGTGTTTTGGCGAATTTCCATTAGGCATATTTTCACCTCGCATTTTGAAGGGTAACGGAAAACGCGCTTACGGATCATCTCGTCATCGTGGCATCTGTTAGCGAGTGGGATTTATTAGGCGGCAAGTGAACATTTTGTCCTCAAAAGCAGGGAATAATGGGTAACTATTTGAGACGGTTTGACGAGGACCACATAGTGACGGCTAGACGACAGTGTCTCCAAAACTGCAGCTCTTGTGGTGGTGTTCCCGGCTGCAACGATCATTATCTATCCGAGGAAGGAAACCTGTAGCCAAGACTCGTTGATGCATGTAGAGAGAGAAGAAAAGCTGGCGGATTAATCGCTATTATCAATTCATTCCAGTTTACGGTTGATGACGACATTGCCTCGGTTTGGCACAGCAAGCTTCCGTAGTTCTCTGCCTCCCGACTCGCATCACACTTGAGAAATACGAAATACAACATGGAGGCGAGCTCGGACGAATCCGAAGAGCTCGTTTCCGAGAGGGGGTGCGGTTTCATCATTCATATGGAAATGTCAAAACCCCGGTGTAACATTTCTGGCGACTAAAGGAAGCAGCCCAACTCGTTTATTTATTATTGTGTGGCGTGACAGCGGCGAACCCCAAAATAACGGCTAAAGACAGGTCAAAATAGCGCACACGTTTTCCCCCCCGTATCAAGATCGAATTGTGTCTTAATAAAAAAATCTATAGGACATATCGCTCAGCTCTAGAGAGGAGGCTGCGGCTCCAGTGTGGTCCGATCCAACCGACAACCAGCACAATATTTGGCAGGTGGTCATAATGTTATGGCTGATGGGTGAATATTGATAAAGGTAAGGTTCTTCATTGAGCTTTGATGCACAGGAGCATTGTCATTGTACGTTTTATGGCCTTGCATGTGAAGATGGTTGAAAAGCATAACACATTTCTGTGTCACACATGCATTACAGCACAGTGAAATTCTTTCTCCGAATATCCCAGCTAACAGAAGGTTAAGGGGCCTTGCTCAAGGGCCCAAGAGTGGCAGCTTGGTGATCATCTGATCCGCAGCCCAAGCATCAGTGCACATCATACAGTGAGCATGAATGTCAGCGAGACATCCACTGGCCACAAGTCAACTTTCCACTCATTATCTCAAGCACACGCCCCAAATATTAACCCCTTCCATTCCAGTCTCCCTAAACACAGCTAATTGAATGTATGTATTCCTCCGCCCCAAATATTAACCCCTTCCATTCCAGTCTCCCTAAACACAGCTAATTGAATGTATGTATTCCTCCGCCCCAAATATTAACCCCTTCCATTCCAGTCTCCCTAAACACAGCTAATTTAATGTATGTATTCCTCCGCCCCAAATATTAACCCCTTCCATTCCAGTCTCCCTAAACACAGCTAATTTGAATGTATGTATTCCTCCGCCCCAAATATTAACCCCTTCCATTCCAGTCTCCCTAAACACAGCTAATTTGAATGTATGTATTCCTCCGCCCCAAATATTAACCCCTTCCATTCCAGTCTCCCTAAACACAGCTAATTGAATGTATGTATTCCTCCGCCCCAAATATTAACCCCTTCCATTCCAGTCTCCCTAAACACAGCTAATTGAATGTATGTATTCCTCCCATGCCACATATTTACGCACACCATGGATCATATCCGATGCACGAAATACAAAAACACCCACAATTAATCATTTTTATATGATTTTTAAATCAATTCAGGCAACAGGGGGTTAACTTCTTAAAATGACCCCAGATTGTATTAAATGTTTTCCTTTTTTACGGCCAAAGTATACGTTATGATTTTGATGTTGATGAAAAAAACATCCCCCCCCCCTCCCCCACCGTTCCCCACCCCCCCCCGCCCCGCCGCTGGCCCCGCCCCCGAATGTGATTACTATCTAATAAACATCTTTTGGCTTTATAACGGCCTCTGGCCACTTTAATATCCACACAGATTTAATATTCGTCTTTTCTTCTTCAAACATCCGCTTTTTCGTTCATAAATGCCAACACGAAACCGTGACGTTGTTTGTTTGTTTGTTTTTTTCTCATCATATACACGTCTTGGACAGTTAAGATTGTTTTTGAGTGCATCATCACACCATCATTTCCCCTCATGTTAAAATGTTGAATTTTGAAACTACATAACATTTTTTATTTTTTATTTTTTTTACAAACATATTCAAATGTATTTTAAAGCGGAACAATCAGTGCATTGCCCAAGTAGGCTTTTCTACATTCACACAAGTTTGAAACTGCACAACAACAACAACAACAACAACAACAACACATCTTCTACAACCAAACAGGTCCATATGTTATATTTTAGACTTTTTCAAAGATAAAAGAGACATTTTCTATCACTGGACTGTAATATTGTTCATGTTTTTACACTGAATTTGCCGATTTTTTCTGTAGGGAAAAAATATGAAGAAAGAAATAAACAGAAGAAATCAACAAAAGTTATCATCTATCCTCGTTCTGTCAGGCATCTCGTCTCACCAGAGAGGGCGCCACCTGCTTAACGTCACGTTACCTCGAGCTCTGCGCAGACACCAACTGACGCAATGTCACTTCATAACTGTTTTCTGACTAAAATAAACTTTATTCTAGCTATGTCTTTGTCACATTCTTGGTTATTTGAAGGGCCGGAATAAATGACCTTACATGACCGGGTTTGGTCATGTAAGGTCAACATGCCTGAATTGGGCTCTGAATGAATGCTGAAATATGAACATTTTATATATATATATATATATATATATATATATATATATATATATATATATATATATATATATATATATATATGAATGAAATAAAACACTGTATGGGGGTTCCGAGGGTGAAGCGTGACTTTGTGGCAGACTCGGGGATTCACACAGGAGAATCCCGGCATTGGCACGAGTGAGGAAACTGTGTGTGTAAGTTTCAGGGTGCTTTCTGACACACTCAGGCTACTGGAAGACAGATGAGGTGGCACTAATCGGGCGCAGTGTGAGAGGAGGGAAGGGGGACAACACAAGTGCATTAAAAGCCATTAGCTGCCTCCAAAACCGTTACGCTCACTTATTTTGACAGATTCATGCAGCCGGGTGATTCTCCGGCACAGAGGGTGTACACACACACACACGATTCGTCACGTTCCCTCGTACCAATTGGCCCGTTCAGGCGTGACTGTACACAAGCAAATTGACAGAGGAGGTTATTATGCACAGAGATACAGTAGGAGGGGGAGGGGGTGGGGGGTGGTACAGGAAGTGACTTGATGTGCAGGACCCGGTGCTGTGTAATTTCCGCTATAACACAGTCATCCTTAAACCCAAGGATCCGATTGGTCGTAATTTCGTTTCCTGAAATACTAAAGCACATGATCAGCACCAGTGTTGGGGAGTAACTAATTACATGCAACAGCGTTACGTCTACTATTATCATTTAATCTATCTATCACTCTGTCTATCCATCTATCTCTCTGTCTATCTATTCATCTATCCTATCCTATCCATCTATCTATCTATCTCTCCATCTCTATCATCCATCTATCTATCCATCTATCTATCTCTGTTTGTCTGTCTATCTATCTATCTATCTATCTATCTATGTTTGTCTATCTATCTATCACTCTGTCTATCTATCCTCTGCCTATCTAATCCTATCTATCCTATCTATCTATCTCTCTTTTTGCTATCTATCTATCTATCTATCTATCTATCTATCTATCTATCTGATCTATCTATCTCACTGTCTATCATCTATCTATCTATCTATCTATCTATCTATCTATCTATCTATCTATCTATCTATCTATCTATCTATCTATCTATCTATCTATCTATCTATGTTTGTCTATCTATCTATCACTCTGTCTATCCATCTATCTCTCTCTGTCTATGTCTATCTATCTATCTATGTTTTGATCTATCTATCTATCTATCTATCTATCTATCTATCTCTTTTTGTATAATCTATCTATATCTATCTAATCTATCTATCTATATCCATCTATCTATCTATCTATCTATCTCCATCTATCTATCTATCTATCTATCTATCTATCTATCTATCTATCTATCTCTCTCATCTATCTATCTATCTATCTATCTATCTATCTCTATCTATCTATCTATCTATCTATCTATCTATCTATCTATCTATCTATCTATCTATCTATCTATCTATCTATCTATCTATCTATCATCTATCTATCTATCTATCTATCTATCATCTATCTATCTATCTATCTATCTTCTATCTATCTATCTCAGCTATCTATCTATCTATCTATCTATCTATCTATCTATCTATCTATCTATCTATCGCTATTATTATCTATCTATCTATCTATTACCTATCTATCTATCTATCATCTATCTATCTATCTATCTATCTATCTATCTATCTATCTATCTATCTATCTATCTATCTATCTATCTATCTATCTATCTATCTATCTATCTATCTATCTATCTATCTATCTATCTATCTATCTATCTATCTATCTATCTATCTTATTTCAGTCTTTAGTGACGGCCTGTAAGTGAGCTCTAATCTTGACCTTACTGAGCACCGTCATGATAAAAGCACTGACTCCACCCCCAGGACTCTTCACCTCCATCACCACCGGACCATTCTAAAGAATAAACGAGTGGAAATCTCCACATGCAGACTGTAAAATGTAGTGGAGTATAATCCCAGAAGAGTGTGACTGTAACAGTGAATGAGGATTAAATGTAGGAGGTGAAATATAAAGCGTACGGTCAGGTGTTCACACACACACACACACACACACACACACACACACACACACACACACACTTCTGTCCCCACGCCGAGGAACCAAAATCAACTCCTTTATGTTAAATATGTTAACTAATGTTTACTTTAACTTTGTTATACTAAATTATCACAGTTTGTTGTCTTTCATGAATAAATAAATAAATAAAAACGACAGTCTTTGGCAAGCCGTGATTGGAAAACATTCAGCTCCGGGCCGTTAACGATAACTCCGTATCATTTATTACTTTGCTGACGGCCCCCATCGCGCTGTATTCCTCATCACGTACCTCCCATCTCTCTCTCTCTACCTATCTCTGCCCGTCTGTCTACCTGTCTGTCTATCTATCTCTGTCTGTCTGTCAGTGTCTATATATCTATCTGTCTGTCTGTCTATCTAGCTCTGTCTGTCTACCAGTCCGTCTACCTATCTCTGTTGGTCTATCTCTGCCTGTCTACCTGTCCATCTATCTGTCTGTCTGTCTACCTGTCCATCTATCTATCTCTGTCCATCTGTCCGTCTGTCTGTCTACCTGTCCGTCTATCTATCTTTGTCCATCTGTCTGTCTGTCTGTCTATGTCTGTCTACCTGTCCGTCTATCTATCTCTGTTCATCTGTCTGTCCATCTGTCTGTTATCTTTGTCTGCCTACCTGTTTGTCTATATATTTCTGTTCATCTGTCTGTCTATCTCTGTCTGTCTGTCTGTCTCTGTCTATCTATCTCTTCCTGTCTGTCTCTCTCTGTCTGTCTATCTATCAATCGATCTATCTGTCTGTCTGTCTATCTATCTATCCATCCATCCCCTCTAAAAGGAAACATTCAGCTGCGGGTTAATAAGGAGAACTCTGCATCATTTATTATTTTGCTGACGGCTCCCATTGCGCTGGATTCCTCATCGCGTATTTTCCCAAAAAAACTCCCCCGTGCGCTCCAAACACAAGCTCCTGTATTCCAAGGTGACTCCACCTCCACGAGCAGCCAACGCCCCCCCACGGAGCGAGCCTTTCCCACCATCCAAGGTGGATTTCACATAATGGAGGGGAAAAAAAGGCTGTAATTATAGCTAATTAGCAGGAATAGCAAGTGTGGATCTCATTACCTGCCCCAGGATTCTGTTGACTCATATTTTTTAATTAGTACGTGGCAAGGGAGCCGGTGTGATGCTGGGTAGGGATGACCATATTAATTGATGTTTGGAGGAAAAGTCTACGAAGCGAACAGTCCGGGGCGGAAAAAGCGGCGGGAGCGCTACGGCGTATCCCCCTCCTCCCCCCCCTGCTGTATTAGTGTACACCTGTTTCGCGATGACGCCCGGAACAATCTCTGCGGAGGAGTTCGAATCAGAAAACTGCAATCGTCATGACTATCCCTGCACATTTCTCAACAAGCGGGGAGGAGGACGTGTGCTCGCTCGTGTGTTCGCCTTTCAGTGAACAAAAAATAAAGCAAATAAATAACAACACCGGATGATAATGGGGGGGGGGGTCGGGAATACGCATGCGGAATATCAGAAAGTTTGTTGGTTAGTCACGTTTACATGACGACCACACAGAGCCAACTCTCACGCCATGAGGCGAGGCAGAGCCAGAAATAAACCTGAGCCATTGCCAAGAAGAAACAAGCCAACACACACACACACACACACACACACACACACACACACACACACACTCTGCATCGTGGCTCTTCTCTACCTCTGATAGCATTAGTGAAGAGAAACTCGTCTTTACAGAAAAAGCCGACAGAAGTGAAAACCAAAACCCTGATCGTTACAGTCGTTACATTTTTACTTGTTTTTTTTGGAAAATAAAATGATTATGTGAAATAGATTATGCTAATGAAGATTTTGAATAATTTTTATATGATTGCATATATATATATATATTTTTTTTTCTTTTTGTTTTTATATATATATATATATATATATATATATATATATATATATATATATATATATATATATATATATATATACACACATTTGCCCAAATAAAAGCATTTAGAATCAAAGAAACTGAGCTTTGTGTGTGTGGGGGGGGGGGGGGGGGAAAAAGAAAGAAAAAAAGATGAATCTCTCGCTCACATTTCAAACGGGGGGTTTGAGCGCTGTGTGTCGATCTCGCGTTTTATTTATTTATTTTTTTTTATTTTTTCTCCAGCCAGGAGCGTTACGTCAGTCAAGGAGGGGGCGTGGTTGGATGGATAAGGGGTGTGGCCATGAGAGGGGGAAAAAAGGAGGGGTTGTAGAGATGGCTGGAGATTGGGGGGGGTACAACACTTTTTTTTTTTTAATGCGATCAAGTTTTAACGTTATCAGTAGTGTTTAGTTTCCATGACAACCCTGCTTGGTGCGATAGATATTTAGAGCAGGGGGTTGTTTGGCGTTTAGATGCAGTCCGACGAAGTTTGAGAGCGGCGGCTTTGGAGCCTGTGGACGCAAGGCGGGAAAACGAATGCGGGGGGGAGGGAGGAGGAGTGTGGGTGAAAAGTGGTGTAAAGAGGAGCGTGTAAGGGAGAGTTCGTCATGACTCACTGATTTGGAAATCTGACGACACATATATTATATCAAATATATTATAACAAAGATATTCACATTCATCCCGGCTTGTTTTGGAAGTCCAGTGTATCAGCCAGGATACGGCGCCCCCTGGAGTACAGGGGGATAAATGCCTTGCTTAAGGACCCAAGCGTGGCAGCTTGGTGATACTGGAACCTTCCGTTCAACAGCCCACTTAGCTCCACCCCTCGCTATTTACGTCTAAATTCTTCGTTACGATACCGAAAAAAACAGCGTTTTTTTTTTCTTTCTTGATTAAAACAGTTGTTGGGGAAAGAATCGATTTGTTTTATCTCTAGTCACAGACTCCTGAAGAGACGCCGCCATGTTTTGAGTCATTGAGTATTTAAAGCATCGGAACGCTACTTATTCATGCCAAGGAACAACGGCGCAAAACCATGGACGGCTTTTTTTTTTTCTTCCCTTCCTTTTCTCACTCCTAAATGTCAAGCTCGTGAACGTCACAGCGCTGGTCAGCTCCCTCGAGCTGGTCATCTCATCCAGAGTTATTTCTTTTTAGTCCGAGAATCTAAAACAAATACAAACAAAGACACGTATCGCACATATTGCAAATTTATTTATTATAAACTATTTATTTTTTCCTTTTACGTTCATAAGAAGCATTTCACTGTAGTATGTATGTATGTATGTATGTATGTATGCAGTGTCGGGAGACACTAGTTACATGTAACGCCGTTACGCAATTTAATTACATAGTAAATGTAACAGTAATTCTTTACTGAGGAAAAAAAATGTAAATAATGTAAATAAGTATAATGTAAATAAGTAAATAAATGACAGTTGCTTATGAAAATGTTAAAGATTACAAATAGGGTTACGTCCGAACAATTTCATGTGAAATCAGCGCTTTAGATGACGACGTGATCGCGATTTCAATGCTGACAATCTGCGGCAGTTTCATTTCGAAAAACAGAAGCGATTTTTTTTTATGTTTTTTTTTTCTTAGAGCGTTAACTTAAAGCGCCACCTAGTGGACGAATGGAAAAAAAGTCATCGAATGATGACACAGTTCCCGGGAGTGTGTAGTCCTCTCAGTTCTTTAGTGTTGTACTCCGAGTTTCAGATAAGGGAGAAAACTAACAGTTATAGACAAGAGAGGGACAATACATGTTTTCATGATGTTTTAACTATCTTTTTTTTTTTTAGTTTGAAAAAAGAGAAATTCCTATTTGCTTTTTGATCACTCTAATTAAGTAATTGACGACATATTACATTTTATAAAGGGTCATTTGTCATCTATTACATTTCCAAAGAAACAACAATACCAATAAATTCACAACATTGTACAGGCGACAAATAAAATGGGATTTCGAGGAATGAAGAAAAGCAGTCGTGAGGAAACCGGAAAGACGGCGTGAAATAAATACATATGGAGGAAAGAATTTAAGCCTCCCTATATATATATATATCTATATATATATATATATATATATATATATATATATATATATATGGAGCCTCATCAGGGTCGTGAAAAGGACCGGCGTTCCGTTAAGCGTCCGTCGTTCGGCACAATCGGAGAGGTGTCGGGTGTCTGGAAAATGCGGTGTTTATGCAAAGTTAATCAGATCTGATGTGACTCAGAGTTTGAGCGAGCGAGCGAGGAAGCGAGAGAGTACAGTGCACAAGGCGCAGTGCATCACCATGGCAGCCAAAGTCCCACCCGCGTCCTGCAGGTGTGTGACTCACCCATCAGCTCCACAAAGAGACAGAGGATGCCGCAGACACAATCTCTGCATCCTTCTCTCTCTCTCTCTCTCTCTCTCACGCTCTGTGACACATGTCACACTGCCAACTTCCAGCGTGGATGCACTGCACAGCTGCGCACTCATTCACAAACTCACTTTGTTTTTTTTCCCCGCTCTCGACACAGCGACATCAAACTATAGGTTTCTGACTTATTGCGGCCGTTTCGTATGCGGATGCGCAATCGCCGCCGCTGAACACTTTCCCACGTCGCATGAAATGCACTTCCTGAAATGTACATGTTCCCAGTTTTGGGTTATAGAATTTTTAGCGAAGGGAGGAAAATGAAAACGTTCACGGCATTTAGACGCCCTTATCCAGAACGACTTACAACCTGAGCAGATGAGGGTTAAGGGCCTTGCTCAAGGGCTCCCACTAGTGGCAGCCTGGTGGTGGTAGGATTTGAAACTGCGATTTTGGTCAATGTCTTAAACACTAAAACTAACACCTCCTGAAAAGACAAAAGCACTGCAGAAAGGTTGTGGGATGTATTTTGACAGGAACATTGAGTGTTTAAAGATATAAAGATGGGGGGGGGGGGGGGTTAGTATGTCATATGGAAGTGCATTGAAGACACAGTATTGGTGGGGGGGCAAAAAAACTAAACAAAATAAAAATAAAGACAGTGTTTTTTTTGTTGTTTTTTTTTTTTTTTCCAAGTACCTCTTTATATCTTTGGCCTCTCTCTCCCTCTCCCTCTGTCTCATTCTCTCTCTCTCTCCCTATATATATATATATATATATTTTTTTTTTTTTTTTTTTACACACGCATTATGTGTAAGATTATGGTATTATAATATTATGAGCGGTGAAGTGAATAACGGCGATAATCTCTTCGTCACGGTGGGATTTATTAGTGCTGATTTGCTTATTGGAGCTTCCTCCAACCTCAGCATTCAGAAACCGCTGCTTCTTTTTTCCTCTCGTGTTTGTAACGTCATGTCATTAAGGGTGCAAAAAATGATCTCCTCGAAACAAGATTCACTTCTACCGAGTTACAATGTCCTCAAATCAAGCAATACAATCTGCAGATGAGGTAAACAAAATTGACTTGATAAGAACTCCTGAAACTAGCATTAATATCTAGAGCAGGGGTCACCAACGTGGTGCCTTTTCACCGGGTCGCCTCATGAGTAGCTCTCGGGTCTGTTCTAAAAACTCCTCAGTGAGATGCATCTAAAATGTTAGTTAACTCATTGTGAACTCACAATAGTTAACTCACAATACTTATTGTGAAAAATCTTCAGTGTCATTAATTATAATATATAACTAAAGGCAAATTGTGTTATTTCAGAAGAGTGCGTCAAACTGGTAGCCCTTAGTATGACTCCATGAAGTAGCTCTCAGGTTCAAAAAGGTTGGTGACCCCTGATCTAGTGGATAATAAATTCTACAAGATCTTATAACCAGACCAAAAAAACAAACAAAAAAAGCCCAGTTTCAAGCTTTAACCCTTTTTAACCACTAGAGGCAGCGTGGTGGTGGTAGTGGTGGGATTTGAACCAGTGAACCAGAATGAGCTACCACTTCCCTTCTCGCTTATATAAACACACGTTTGAACCTTTCTTAAGATATATAAGAATGAATCTTAAAAGCAGCACAACATGGTATTTGAACATTCACTTGTTTGTAGTGAAATTTTGCTCAAAAGGAGTTCATATTTACATACGCAGACTGAGCAAGGACGATTTTCTTACTTGAAGATTTATAGTCGGGATTTTTAATCAGGGCTGTCATGAACAAAACCGGGACAACAAAGAAGAAAAAATAAGAAATGAATAAAGAATAAAACGAATAAAGAAACTTCAGTGCATCCACTCAGGCTTCCTAAATTTCCCCCAATTACGTCTACTAGCTGCGCATTCACAACAGCTAATCGCTATATTAGTGTATATTAGCGTATGGAACTTTACGCAAGCGCATTTTTTATTTGTGTATGCAATGCGCTTCCGTATAACCTAAACATATCACCAGTTCATATGGAACCGGAACAGAATTCTTAAAGGAGCCACGTCCCATATTTTCCAATTAAAACCACCACTAAACAAAGTAACATTGAAATGAATGTATATTACTCAACAAGAATATAATTTCCAGAGTAAAATAAATATGACATAATCAATTATTTTATATTGAGTGAAATGTATATAATTATAACATGGAAAGTATTCATTGGTAGATTGAAATCACGATTAAACATTTTTGTCGATTGACAGTCCTATTTTTAATCATTCATGGGAGAAAAAAAAACACATTTTCTAAAAATAAGCTTTTATTTTCCTTTTTAAAAGCTTTTTAAAAGCTTATTTTCCTTTTTCCTTTTATTTTCCAGCGGTTTCCTTGTAATACACTAGGATGTCTGTAATTAATTTGTTTGGTAAGAAAGTTCTTTTGTTTGTACGTAATTATCTCAACCGAACATCCTTTATTGGCGAACCGTGACGTTTTCCATATGGATATAGGATCATATTTCATGTATAGATTTCATACCAATCATTTAGCGGTAAGATATTAAGCAGCAGACATTGTACATTCTATACGTCCCGTTTAGTCATGTATTTATATTTGTTACGTAAAAACTCTTGTATCCGTTCCAGTTTGAGAAATATCGAATGAATAAGACGACTAAGCGCAATCGCTCGGCCGAGTAAACAATACGCCGGGGTTATATTGGCGACAAAAGGGTGTCGGGATGAAAAGGGTATAGTGAATGTACATTATTGCAATTACAGTAGTAGCAGATCTTAGTGAAGCTTTACTGCTCCGAATGCTGGGGTTTCTATTAAAGTGTCAATCGGTCTCAATGGTAACTCTTTAACCATTTCCAGGTCCGCAAAAGAATCAATTTTACCTTCAATGCACTCAAAAAGCGCACTGGTGAAAACTCTATGGAGCCTATAATCACTTGTACTAATCTCACCGAAACACTCTCTCTCTCTCTGCTGTTAAAGTTCAGGAACTCTAGCGCCTCTCGGCCGCCCGGAGCTTAGCCGACCTTCCCCTCGGATTCTCCTCCACCTCCTCCTTACTGGGAAGCAAGACTTTCCTCTGCAGCCGGACCCAGTAGATGCTCTCCTTGCCTCCTTCACCGTCATCCTCGTCGTCCTCGTCCTCGAGACGGGCCCTCTGCCGGACGCTGCGGCGCGGCGGGGCGGTGAGGTCCTCTCCTCTGAAGAAGCGCTTAACGATGCGGTCCTCTAACGAATGGAAAGTAAGAACGCAGGCGCGCCCTCCCGGCCGGAGGAGGTCCTGAACTGCCCGGAGGCCCGACACAAGCTCGTTCAGCTCGTCGTTCACAAAAATACGGAGCGCCTGGAAGGTTTTGGTGGCCACGTGCGAGGGCCTCTGCAAGCGGTCACGCCGAGCGTAAAGGGCGCACGCCGGGAACGCACCTGAAGAGAAAGGAGATTTGGAAATCTTAAAAACTCAGTGGCACATTACAGACTCGATGTGTGTGTGTGTGTGTGTGTGTGTGTGTGTGTGTGTACGGAGATGTGAAAGATTATACAAGCATGTGTTTATCTGGTTTGCTTATTTGCCCTGACACTTGCCACTGAGTAGGAGAGATCTGAAAACACAAATCACAAAAAAAGGTAGCGGAGCTGCCTCGGCGCTCTAAAGAGAGGTCAGGGTTCGCGCGATCTCAAACGCTGTCCATCTGGGTATCCCTCTGGGTTTTCTCCCACCTACCCGAAAACAGACTCGATATTATTGTTCTGAAGCGTGAACGCACACGTGTGGTGTTTAAGCTGAGTTGGTCGGATCCCCCCATGACCCCCCAAGTGACCCCCTCTTGAGATCCCAGCCGTATTCATGTTACAGTCAGTGTCCAAGGATCCAGATCCAGCCTCATGCAAAAGCACTTTTAGAATTTGTCATATATATTGAATCTCCGATTTTTTTAGACACATTTTGATATTGGATAAAGTGGGGAAACATGTGTCGGCTATTTGGACCTGTGTGTAGTCTGTGTTTTGGGGTTTGCCGTCGTCATGTTTATCCCGATTTATCTCCCCATTCAACAACATGCGTCTGCTTTAGGTGCCGGAATAAAAGAGTCCTTTACAAACTTTAGATAAATCTTTTTTTTTTTTTTTTTTTTTTTGGTTTGTTGAAAGTTGCAGACCCGAACTGTTTACATACGACTGATGAAACCCCGCCCCCTCTGGAAAACGAGCTCTTCGGATTCGTCGGCGCGCCGCCATGTCGTATTGCGCATTTCGCAAGTGTAATGCGGGGCGGGAGGCGGAGAACTACGGAAGCCCGCTGTGCCAAACAAATCGTTTAAATTCGATTTTTGTATTTTCAACATCGGCATATACTGGAATTTACCAATAATGACGATTCGTCTCCCAGCTCGAATACATATCAATGAATGAACTCGGGAATTCAAATGTGCCGTGTCATCGCTTCTTATTGAAGGCAGACGAGACAAGATTTGAAATTTTATAAACATATAAGAAAAAAAAAGTGTCTAAAAAATTTCAAAATCACGTGTCTAAATTGTCTACGAATAAAAACATGGAAAGACAAGGAATGAAAAATTTAATAGAAAACATATACATGCAGTGTACGTGTGTTATTAGAATGTAGAATATGTCATCGATCCAAATGTAATCATAGCTGTTTTAAAAATAAAATCAAAAATAAAAAAAAAAACAAAAAAAAAAAAAGATAAAAATATAAATATATATATATATATATATATATATATATATATATATATATATAATATATAAAATGAAGAAGATCGAGTCATTTTAGTGATTTTTGAATTTGGTTCATCAAAATGAACAAATCTTTGGGATTCTTTTTTCTTTTTAATCCTTTTATCACCTTCATAGCATATAGGAGAATCATACAACAACAAAAGGATGAACAGATTTGGACAAGAGGACTCGAGAGGAAGTAATCAATCCTGTTTCCTGACTAATGCATTGTATAGCATCTATGGAAGTCACATGAGTAAAGAACAAACTTCTTTATTGTGAAGGATCAAATTGATCACTTTGATATAAAGACTGTTCAGGTGTATTGCTTATGCACTAATGAGGGGGAGAAAAAAAATAAAATAAGAAAGTGAATCCCTGGACATTTCCAATCAAATTCACAATTCACTTTTCCAATGGAATGTGAACCAGGATCACATGCTTTATAAAAGAAATAAACAGATTCTGTTCCTTTAAATGCATCATATTATAAATATTCTAATGCATATTTATCTATTTGCTGCGTGAACTTGATTACTATTAAGGCTAAACGAATGGGAATTAAATAGCAGCACAGCACATTTACAGCAGAAGCCCTTATCCACGGCAATTTACAGCTAAGGGTTAAGGGCCTTGCTCAAGGGCCCACTAATGGCAGCTTGGTAATTTTGGGATTTGAACCTGCAATCTTCAGATCTTCTGGTCCAAAGACGAATGTGAATACCGCTGAGCTCCCACCTCCTTAAAACCTTCACATTTATAAACATCCTGGATTAAGATATTAAAAAAGCCATGGAAGGGAAAATCCTGTCGTATAGAACTACAGCGGGAAGGTGTTTTCAGTTTTGTATTGTCGCGGCTCAGCACGGTTTATACTGCGACGCTTCTGCAAACACGAGGACTGGTGTACGAACACACAATAAACACGGCTATGAGACCATCGTACACTACAAACCTGCACGCAATAGAAAAAGCCTCATGAGCGGCTTTAACGTAACAGGGGTTTTTTTTTTCGCCCTCTCAAAGCCGAAACGGAGGATTTCTTTCTAACGTCGTCAGTTTCCTGCTGATCTCGAGGCACGAAAACGTCGAGCGCGATGTTTCCCAACGCTCAAGAACACGAACACAGAGTGAAAATAAATCGTAAATACTGAAATGGAGTTTAAAGGAAAAGATTTCTTAAAGAAAATCTCATGATTTCCTCGTGATTTGGAAACCAGCGAGCGATGAAAGTATTTGAGGGAAAGAGAGAGAAACAAACAGAGAAAAGAGCGAGAAAGAGAGAAGTAAGAAAGTGTAGGTGATCGGGAGACTGAGAGCAAGTGAGTGTGAAAAAGTGAATCAGAGTGTAGATTGTGAGCGAGAAGGTGAAGAGTGAAAAAGAGAGGTGAAAGAAAAAGAAGGTAAGAGTGAGTGAGTAAAAGTGAAAGAGAGCAAAAGAGAAAGATAAGAGTGAGTGATTGAGTAAAAGTGAAAGATTAAACATCAAAGAAAAAGAAGATTAGAGTGAATGAATGAGTAAAAGTGAAAAAGAGCTAAAGAGAAAGATGAGTGAGTGCGTGAGTGAGTGGGTGGGTGAGTAAAAGTCAAAGAGAAAGAACATAAGCGTGAGTGAGTAAAAGTGAAGGAAAAAGATGATTGAGTGAGTGAGTGAATGCTGTATGAAAGCATGAGTGAGTGAATCTTGAGAAAGAGAGAGAGTTGGTGAGTGAGTGAGTGAGTGAGCAAAAGTGAAAGCGAGCGAGAGATAGAGTGAGTGAGTGAGTGAGTGAGTTATGTGAGTAAAAGTGAAAGAGTAAAAGTGACGGAAAAAGATGAGTGAGTGTGTGAATGCTGTATGAAAGCATGAGTGAGTGAATCTTGAGAAAGAGAGATAGAGAGAGTTGGTGAGTGAGTGAGTGAGTGAGTGAGGGAGAGTGAATGAGTGAGCAAAAGTGAGAGAGCGAGAGAACAAAGAGTGAGTGAATGCTGTATGAAAGCATGAGTGAGTGAATCTTGAGAGAGAGTTGGTGAGTGAGTGAGTGAACGAGTGAGCAAAATTGAAAGAGAGCGAGAGAAAGAAGAGTGAGTGAGTAAAATTGATGGAAAAAGTAAATAATGATCGATTTTCAATGACGTCTTTTCTAGATTACTATTAAAGGCATAACACCATTATAAGGCTTTATAATCCACACATCCTGTTACTACTGAAGTTATATCTGAGCTGACACTGGAGACTCCTTCCACAAATATTACACAGAAATGCCTCGATGAGTAAACGTGCCTCTGATAAACAACAACACATGCGTCTTTTATCAGTTTGTGTAAAGCATGTGGCGTCCGGGTGCGTGCGAATGAGCCGTCACTATACATATGCGCCAGCGTATTACAACATCCGTATAAACCTGCCATGTGCATTACAGCTGGCGCCACGCTCCGAGCTGCTGTTCTACAACATTCATTAACACCTCCTGACCAATCACGGTGCTGAAATGCTGCCGCACTATAATCATTCATTATCCTCCCGTTTAAAGCTGTAATGTGTCACTACAGAGTTCACCTTCAATTTTACTGTGCGGAGTTTTTTTTTTATTTCAGGCACATTCTTATTAATATAAAATCAATATTTTTCAAAAGCAGGACCAGAGGATACTGTTTATGCGCATCAAGGACAGAAGGAAAAGGAGAAATGGACAGACAAATGGAAAAACAAAAAAAAAAAAAAAAAAAAAACAACAAAAAAAGAGGAGTGAGAGGTCTAGCTTCAGCGTTCTCCAAGTCTCACACGTCTGGCCCTTAAGGGTGAGTCATGAACCAATCAATAAAACCGCATGCCTGAGCCCAATCTATTGTTTCTACACTTATTCTTTAAAAAAAGAAAAGGGGAAAAAAAAGAGGTGGAAGGAGATAAAGAGAAACAGGTGAGCGAAGGATAACAATAAAAAGGAATGTGAACGCTGTAAGATGCACGATTAGTTAACGGCTTACGGGATGCAGGAAGTCAACAAGGATGCAAAATTTAAATATATATGTATACACACACACACACACACACACACACACACACACACACACACACACACACACACAGCACACAGACACATTCACACACATTCATACACTAGAGACAATTTTCCAAGGTGCCAATCAACCTACCGTGCATGTTTTTGGACCGGGAGGAAACCGGAGAACCCGGACAAAAACCTCCTGAGGCACGGGGAGAACATGCAAACTCCACACACACATGGCCGAGACGGGAATCGAACCCGGACCCTGAAGGTGTTAGATGAATTAAGCCACCGTGCCCTCTTTTATACTCTATATATATATATGTGTGTGTGTGTGTGTGTGTGTGTGTGTGTGTGTGTGTGTGTGTGTGTGTGTGTGTGTGTGTGTGTGTGTGTGTGTGTGTGTGTGTGTGTGTGTGAAAACAAAAACATGACTATAACAATATTGTATAGCATTTTTACAATTGCACATTTTTAATTGTAGTAGTGCGAGACACAATTTCCAGTCACAGAAAAAATAATTTTCCTCCACCAAATGAAAAAGCTGAGAATTCTGCATTGGCATGACTCAGTTATTCGGATTATTTAACAAAAACCTTTCATTGCTCGCTTTTCTCCTGGGAGCTTTGACTCATTCTCTGTCTAAAGCTCTGATGTTTGAAGTAAAGCACATGACTCAATCAAATTCAAAATTGAAATCTTTTTTTTTTTTTCCCTCGCAGATCATTAATAGTTGGCATTTCAAAGTGAAAATATCATCATGTAGAATCCTCATCATCATGAAGCTACTAAAATGAACAAAGGATTTCAGTTTGCTATGCACTTATTTTTATGTTTATTTCTTCTTATTATTATTATTAGAAACATAAAGTTTGAATTTAGTGATGTACAATAAAAAAAAAACAGCCACCCAGCATGTGTTCCTTACTGTTGGTTTAATACAATGCCAAAAAAAATGATCTTTATAATATTGAAATCATTTTTTGGCATGTTATGAAGTCGGTTCGAGGCTTCATCAAGGTTGTTATTTACTCGCACAAGACAGATTTTTATTTTTTAAGTTTATTGCAAAATCATTTGTTATGCCTATATCAAGCTGTATACGCAGGTTTAAATCCAAAATGAAGTTGCTTAGTTGCATTAGAGAAGCTTTTCTACATTACAGTGTAGTTCTCAGATAAGTCATTATTATTATATTATAATGTATTTTATGCAATACATTTAACTGCTTACAAATAAGGTCGTATTTTATTACGTCTGTAATATACACACATACGACCATATTTGTATATGACCATATATATATATATATATATATATATATATATATATATGGTCTATATATGGTATATATATGTATATGTGTGTGTGTGTGTGTGTGTGTGTGTGTGTGTGTGTGTATATATGTGATATATATATATATATATATATATATATATATATATATATATATATATATATATCGTATATATACTATACACACAAATATGGTCGTATTTTTTTATTACATCTGTCTGTGTTTTTTTTTTGGTTTTTTTTTTTTTCCCTGTCTGTATTTCTATTATATTATTTAGTATATAATTGTAACTATATATTTATTATATAGTATATAATTTAACTATATAACTACTATATTTGTTTATGATCATATTTTTATTTGTTTAAAATCAACAATCCATTTATACATGCAAAATACATGCAGTTAAGGTAAATAGTACCAAAAATGACTTATACAGTTCTTTATTTACTCTTTTTTTTATTGTTTGTCACCATTAATAAAAATAACAATAATTCAACTGGTAAATATATAGCTTAGCGCATGTTTGGTAGGTGACAAAAGGCCTGTGTGGGGTTGAGAAGGGGAAGGAGAGAGTGATTATGGGGTATCACCCAGCTGCTGGAGTACTGGATAATTGGCACTGTGTCTTTCTCGGGGCGGCTTAATAAGGAGCAACACCCTCCTGTCCAGAAGAAAGAGGGCACTCTTGAACAAGGCTCGGTCCTCGCACGTTTTAGCCTGAATAGGAGGCTAATTCTTAATCGAACCTGTGCACTGAATGACGACCTTCCTTTTGTAATACTCGTTTATTATTAATGGCCCCCTCTTGCCCCTACAGTCAAAAAGCCCATTTGAAATTCAAGGCTACATTACGGTGGCCATAATTAGCCTTGTGTTCTTGGAGCTTGTGCACATGGACACATGATCAGGTTGCTGAACTGATTGTGCTTTTATTGTGTTCAAGTCTGAAATTCCTAAAATGCTAGGATTGTGATTGGGTTTAGAGGTTAGAGGCCTCGTCACGGTCCGGACCGCGGGTGATAGAAACACGTAAAACACAAGCTGTTTTTGATTTACGGAAGGAAAAGACGTTTAATCTTAAGACCCCTTCAAATCATAAAGCTCTTAAATCAACCCTTTTCACTTACGAAAATGAATTAATGGCCATCAATTTTGCCGAAAGGGACATTTAATTGGCTTGGCAGGACAAGCAGGAATACGATGGACGAATCTGAAACAATAAAGCGGGAAGCCGAAAACACGGAGCAAATGTTCCCTGATATTACAGCGCTGTTACTGTATATACTGTATAGGAACGAGGTCATGCTGTCTCAGAGTTACGGCCCTGATCCTCCTTGTACATCCATTAGACAGAAAGTAATCCTATTTCAGCACTCTTCTACACGCAGGATTGTAAGTGAATACAAGTACATTACTCTGAATGAACAGATAATGTGTTCGAAACAGATACAAATACAGATAATAATAATAGGAGGTGAATTTCTTTTTTGTTTTGTTTGTTTAAAGGAAAGAAAGCATGTCAGAGCCGATATTTATTTTCAGGGAGCAAATACAAAAACTATATATATATATATATATATATATATATATATATATATATATATATATATATATATATATATATATATATATATATATGTGCACAAGACACATTTGTGTTGTTTATTTATAAGTTCCATCATGAGTCAGGTTATGGTTTTACATCGCAGCTGAAAATAGTTTGAATCATTGAATCAAATCTTTTGAATATTTTCCAGGCTTTAAACCTGTAGACCAGAATATTGGATTTGGGATCCGTAGGTCCAAACTTCAAGCGTAAATGTAAAAAGAAATTGTCTGCCCGAGAACCATTGAGGATGAAATGTCTGGGCTGTTTTAGCGCTGACTTTGGGGCTTTCACTAGTTCTATCATGGCCTGAAAGTGATTTGGACACATTCCCATTATAAACAGTACAAAACAGAACAAATAGTATTTCTCCTTTTGAGATTTTGAGGGTAGGTAAGCGGATGTTATTTATTTTTTTGTTAGGCAGAGAATAAATAGAGGTATTTTAAACATTTCCTTTTTGGAATTTTTTTTTTTTTAGTTTGGCAAATGATAGGCGGATATGGAGTAAAGACGATCACTTAAATCACATATTTATGTCAACTTGACTTTAAAAAAATAAAATAAAATAAAATAAAACTAATGGAAACCAGAAAATCTAGTCCATTCCTGATTGAAACGACATTGATAGGAAGACTGAATATTCTTAATACAGGACTGAACCTCTTGCTATGACAACAAACTGATGAGCCATCTGTGCTGACTGCATCTCACGGACAAACCTAACATATTTCTGCCGCTTTCTCTCAAGGGATTGAAAAAAAAAAAAAAAAAAAAAGAAAAATGAGATCCGGAGAGGGAAAAAAAAGAAAAAAAAGAAGGCTCTCCATCTTCTCATTTACTGTGTGCAGCTAGCTCAAATCTGAACATTATCTTGCGATCGCGGATGAGCCCTGGCTTTTGCCTGTGAGACAGAACATTTGGGATCTAATAATTTTCGACAGCTCCGATTGATACCCGCTTCCCCTTGAAAGCTCTATAAGGACCATTACCAACTGGCACAGCCATTGTGTCGCGGAGGCATTAGGCGGTTTTATGCACAATGTTGGTGAGCAATAACACTTCACTATTAGCTAATAAATCCTGCGTTACAAAAGCAACGAGCAGCGTAAGAACATGGTACAAAGGTGAAGTGAATATCGTCCAGGGCTCTGGTGAATGTATCTCAGTAGAATAAGGCTTGGCATAAGGCATAGGTTCTGACAATTAAAGCTGAACAGGGCCAAGAGCTTGCACATTAGCCGTATGCTAATGGTAGATTCCGAAAAGAAAATGCGGCAAATAGGGTCATCATAACACAAGCTAACCAAAAATATAATACTTGGACATTATAACCACAGAAAATACACCACAGGGACTTTTTTTTTCAAAGGTCGACATGGTCACGGAGAAGCTACAAGCTTGTGATGTAAAAAAAAAAAAAACAAGGGCTTGTAAAAAAAAAAAAAAAACGATCAGGGTCGGTTCCCCTTGGGGCCAATAACAAAAATAAATAAACAAATAAAAACCGTTAAGGAAGCGGGGGAAAAAGCAGAAAGATCAATTTTCATCAGAATTACAACAAGGCTACGCTCCAGCCAGTGATCAATATTGCGCTGATTAGCGTCCCATACTCATATTAACAGGAGCACAGGGCCAATCTCTCTCCTAAACCACTCCACTGGAAAGTCCAGTCCCTGCCAAATTAATCAGCTTCATTTTTGTTGTTGTTGTTGTTGTTCTGTACATTTTTTTTGCAGTGTAAGTAAAAAAGTGCAAGTTGTAGATGCGTAAGAAGTATTAAGTAAGCAAGGAAATCAATCATCAAAATACAAAACATTAAATCATCATTTATCTTTGCAGTGAGGCTTATTGGTGGTGGGATTCTTGAACCCGTGACTTTCTGTTCAGAAGTCCAGCATCATAACCCCTCCCCCACCCCTTCATCACATATAACATATAAATAAATGGTCGCTAAATATAATTTCACTCTTTGCAAAGAGCCAAAATGGTCATTCATTTATTTCATTCATCTTTTACCGATTTTATCCGCTCTTCTCTCTCGGGTTGCGGGGAACCTGTGCCTACCTGTTCGACAAATAATTGGGGGGGGGGAAATACATATACACAAATACATATGCACGCCACACTTACTCTCAGATTTTTATATATATATATATATATATATATATATATATATATATGTGTGTGTGTGTGTGTGTGTGTGTGTGTGTGTATGTATATATATATATATATATATATCTATGTGTGTGTGTGTGTGTATGTATGTATGTATATATATATATGTGTGTGTGTGGATGTCATGTATATATATATATATATATATATATATATATATATATATCTATATATATATCTATATAAACATAAATGATTTTCCGTCCACTTTGCAACGCTTTGTGTCGGTCTGTCGGAGACCGTGTATATTTACACGTGACAAAAATGTGTAAATATTCAAGTGGTATAAATACTTTTCAGCACGTCTTCATGAATCGTATGCCCTTTTTTTTTTGGTCATATAAACCGCCTTAATTACAGCCCTGATAAACGCTGACCGTCTGCTGATACTGAATCAATTTACAAGAGAAGGTGGTTTGTGCAAATAGAGCTGGCAGAGGGGAGGAGGAGGAGGAGGAGCAGGGGAGGGGCAAGGGGCAGGAGGGGGAGGGGTTCAAATTTGCATATTCATTCAATCGGAGGTTCTGGTTGAAGGTAAATGGAGTATAACATTATTTTTATACTCATATTTACTGTAATGATATGTTTGCACTTGTGTAAAGAAATATTAGGATGTGGGTTAAAAACAACAACAACAACAAAAAAACAAACATTGCTTGAGATGAATGACGGTAGGAGGAGGTTACGGGTCGGAGATTTGTGTGGTAGATGGTGGTTGGAGGTATTGGTGGGTGACACTGGGAGTGTGAATGAGCTGTGGGCTCAGAGCCAGCCTTTGGGCTGGAGCTCATTACCATTCATCCTGGGCCAACACACACACACACACACACACACACACACACACACACACACACACACACACACAAAAGTGGAGCCGAGCTCAGGGGGCGAGGGATCACTCTCTGGTGGGACTGTGTGTAATCTCCTGTCACACCAGCTGGGCCCATATTGATGAGAATATTAAATGTGTGTAGACCGAGCTCCTTTTCGATACGTTCCATTAAGTAGGAGTAGATACTAATAAGGGTATATGGCCTTCAAGAGGGGGAGTGGACAAACAAAAAAAAAACAGCTTTGTTTAAAAAATGTCATGCTTGACAACAATTAGGAGGAGGGAAGATGAAAAACCTGCTGCATTCTGCAAGCAACAGCAGAGATCGATCTCTGGTATAGGGGGAAGAGGGGGCGGGGTTAAAATTAATAAATAAATAAATAAACCCCCCTTTATTTTGCATGAGGATGCGTCTGCAGAGGCTGACTAAACCCGGCGAATCCAGCGAGAGGGCAAAAAGCCATTATGTTAAGGGGTACATTCATCTGCATAAGTTCCCAAAAAAGAAAGGAGCAAGAACTCCCATGATACCCATCATCACAGTGGATATGACATTTTCGCTCGTTCCTTTTTCCTCGCTCCGCCCCTAAACAACCCCCCGCCCCCCCGCCACCATCACCACCACCACCACCCGGCCCCGTGCTTGCTTCTCTGGGGGTCTTTCTCAGGGGACCCCAGGCTGTCAGGACCTTTCGGATTAATTGGAATAAACACCGATGTTGACTTATTCCGGAATGCAAAATAAATAAATAAATAAATAAATAAAGTTTTAAATTTTAAAAAAATGCCCTCACTCGCACCTGTTCTACCCGCTGTGACGCACATGCTCGCTCAGACTCCACCGTCATCCACCGGACCGCCCTCCTCCTCCTCCTCTACTCCTCCTCCTCCTCCTCCTCCTCCTCTCCCCGTTTTTTCTCTCGTTCACCCCCCTCCCTCTGTGTTTTTTTTTCACCGTTTTACAGGACTAGAAAAACAGCGATTGTGCAAACAAAGCGAGGTGATATAAAATATAATATATACAGTCATGAATCTATTGTGCATGTTTTGTGGACATCGTGAGCTCTGTGTGTGTGTGTGTGTGTGTGTGTGTGTGTGTGTGTGTGTGTGTGTTTTTTTTTTTGGGGGGGAGGGGGGGGTTAAATATACGGCAATAGGAAAAGATATAAATATGAAATATATACAGAACACAAAAAAAGGGGAGAATCATGAAGTGTGAATATAAATGTATAATTAAAAAAAGAAAAAATGTATCCCTCCCTCTTCAGGTCTATGAACCTCTTTTTTTTCTCCTCTCACCTCTTTTTTTTTCTTTTTTTATTAACATGACCCTATTAAGGAAGTCGTAACTGGAAGGAGGACAAGAATTTTGTATTACAAGCGGCATTGTTCTGTATTTCTCGCCTTCCGCCTCCCTCGATCCAGGACAAATAGATCCCAAAGGGAGACTTAATATTTCCCTTCGCTCTGCCTCTCTCTTTGTGTATCGTTGCTTTTTTTTTTTTTTTTTTAATTAAGCGAGATGCTGTGTTGAATTTTCAGGGGGTACCTGCGACAATGCTGGCCAGTTGCTGCGTCCGGGTGATGGGATATAGGCTGCGTGCCTGCACAATGGCCGCCGCGATTTTCTTGGCGTGTTGCTCCTCCCCGTACGCAGCCAGAACACACGCAAGCGCCCGCTGATCTAAAGCGCTGACGGCGTCAGCCGCGCAGGGCATGCCGGGGTACCTACGCACAAACAGGAGCCCAATTAAGCCACTTGACGTCACGAGTTCCTCGCCGACAGGAGCAAAGGCTGACGGCTCTTTGACAACAGCGCAAAGAAAGAAAGAAAGAAAGAAAGAAAAAGAAAGAAAGAAAGAAAGAAAGAAAGAAAGAAAGAAAAAAAAAAAAGCACCCTCCCTCATTCCCTCCTCCTCCTTTCTTCCCCTTCCCACTCTGGGAGATGTGGGCTCAAGATCTATAAAAAGAGCATGCGTGTGTATGTGTGTGTGTTTGTGTGTGTGTGTGAGGAAAGAGAGGGAGAGAAAGAGGAAGAAAGAGACAGTAGATAGAAAATATATGGATTGCAAACCCCTAAAATGATTCCACAATTCATTTGTCTGTGAGCAATGACTGGTGGAGTTCTCCGTTTATGGCGCCAACATTTCCAAACTGTGGGAAGCAGGGGAAGAAAGGAGAATAGACAGAGAAAGAGAGAGAGAGAGAGAGAGAGAGATGGAGAGAGTGTGAGAGCATACATCCATAGAGTTTAAAATGAAGTGCTAGGTCTTTAACGAAATGAACGCGCAAATTAAAGGAGTTCGCAACCGAGCCAGCCCGAGCCGCTTAAACGGATCTGCTAATAAGCCCCGCCCCCTTTCGCGTGCGCCATTCACAATTACAAAGATAATCGATGTAATTCGGAGTGGGCGGGGTGTATGTGTGTGTGTGTGTGTGTGTGTGTGTGTGTGTAAAGGAGAAGCCTGATCAAATCAGTCGTTACAAAAGTCCTGAGAGAATCGTTACGCAAAGCTGAAATACAAGCTCATGGCGAGTCGAATCTGATTCGTTTAGATTCGATTCGATTCAATACAATAAAAGGTACAAGGCGCCGAAATACAGTTAGCATCTAATGGGAAGCGCGTCGCTATCCGCGTAAAAAAATGTTTACAAAGATGTTTACACTGGTTACCGAAATGTTGGTAGATAAATAATGATAGTGGAACCTTGGCTTGACAAGTGTATCAGTATACAAATCAGGATTTGTATAAATAAATAAATAAACAAACAAATAAATAAATAACTGTATCGGTTGTTTATGAGCAAAATATCAGTGTCACGAATTGTTCACCGTCGTTCAGCCCTCAATTAGTGTCTTGCGTTCATAGCGAGAGCGTTGTTGTTGTCCGATATGATAATGGAAAGAGATTCCATTATTACACTATTCACCATCATACCATCATTTAGTCTTCATTCATTCATTCTACCACTTTATCCGACTTCTCTCTCGGGTTGCGGTCAACGCAGTGAGGGACAGACACACACTATATGGAATGCCAATCCATCGCAGGGAGCACATACACACACACACACACACACACACACACACACACACACACACACACACACTCACATTCACACATTAGGGACAATTTTCCAAGGTGCCGTGTATGGTTTTTTTGGGCCGGGTGGCTGGGGGGGACACCGGAGAACCCATGGAAAAAACCCCTAAAGCACGGGGAGCAATCTCCACATACACAGGGTGGGGCGGGAATCGAACCCCACAACCCTGGAGGTGCGAGGTGACCGTGCTAACCGCTAAGCCAGCGTGCCCCCTGCATCCAAGTCTTCTCATAGGTAAAGTACCCAGTAAAGATCATGTTTTCCTCGTTTAGATGTTAGGACAACATTATTAAATGCGAAAAAGTAAATAATATTAGCACATATTGGTTGTACTTTTGTTTTTAAAGCACTAACGTACATGCGATAAATAACAGTGGAATCAAAGCGCATCACTTACATCGAGCAGGTCTTCACAGACCCACCAAATTACATAAACCTATCTGCTCATTCGTGGCGTGGTACATAGGTGAGAATGTAGGCGAGCTAAAAATGGGTACCTGTTTCTATGCCCCCTTTTAATGTACCTCCGCACTGTGGAGAGCATACATACATACATACATACATACATACATACATATATATATATATATATATATATATATATATATATATATATATATATATATATATATATATATACACACACACACACACATGCAGTTACAGCATTTGGCAGACATACCCTATCCAGAACTACTTAAAACTAATCAATTGAGGGTTAAGGGCCTTTCTCAAGGGCCCACTAGTGCACTAGTGGCAGCTTCGTGGTGGTAACCTGAGATCTTCCAGTCCAGAACCCAATGTGTGTGTGTGTGTGTGTGTGTGTTTGTGAGTGTATATGTATGTATATATAAGTTAGACTGTAAAATGCTCATCCATCCTCTCCAAATGTCCCTTAAGAGAAAGTCAGTCACACACAATACTATTCTATAATTGGCAGGGGGCCTTGAGATGTAGGCACTGCCTTGGCCTTTTTTTCTTTTCTTTTTTTTTTTTTTTCCTTCCTCCCGCTAAAAACAAAACGAATCGTGATCTTTCTTTTCTACTATATGAGGACATCTACGGTGACTTTCGCAATAATGTTTTTTTTTTTGTTTTTTTTTTTTGTGAGTGCGTGTTACGTACGTGGGCACATAACATAGCGCTGGAAGCATTACTCAGACGGCAAGGGAAAAGAGGATAAACCACCTATTCTTTCTTTCCTTTTCAAGGTCAGTGGGAGTTGAACGAGTGCATCACGTGCCCTTAAAGTTTAGTTGCTGATGGTGGTGGTGGTGTTGGTGTTGGGCGACGAGAAGGATTAGCATTTACAGACTCTGTGGGCTGGGCTTCACTCGACCTGCTCGAAACTTTTTTCTCTCTCTCTCTCTTTCTCTCTCGCCCCCAGAACAATGCAAGACTCAGTCATAGTGGGTGTTTTATCCAGTTCATTAACATGCAGCAAACTTCTCTCTGACTTGCATCCATTTTTTTTTTAATATGACAACCTTAAATGGATGAGTGCTTTGTTAGACGTTAACTAATAGATATTAATTCTGGCAAATAAATAAATAAAGAAATAAAGACCCCACAAGTAAACAAAAGCAAATGGCGCCTGTTCGCAGCGGGAAAACTGTTTTCCTTTGTAAATTTGTACTCGGCGTAACATTGGCAGCGATGCATGGAGACGAAGTGTTTCGCTTTGAGCTAGCGGGTTCTCACACAGTCACATTCCTCACCGAATTATGTAAAACGATGTGCTCACGGGTGGCAATTTTTAGAAAACTTGTTGCTCATCGAGTTGACTTATATCCCATTCTTCTGGCTTCCCCTTCATGTTTGCATAAACAGGTTTTTTTTTTTTTTTTTTTTTTCTAATTTCTGGAGCTCGGTAATGTCGGGATCGTTTTTTTCTCTCTCTCTCTCTCTCTCTCTCTCTTTTTTTGTTTCTCCTAAGGATGTTATCTCTCCATTAGAGAAAGCTTCCAGCATGTGGGTGGCTGATTCATCTTGAAACAGCCTTACAGCTTAAATGAGGGGAGATTACCATCATACTCACACACCTACTCGCCCACACTCGAGCTTGTAAATACCCATTTCACACACACTCTCTCTCTCTCTCTCTCTCTCTCTCTCTCTCTCTCTCTCGTTCTCATCTTTCTCCCATCCCATTGCTTATGTACTTGTGGGAATGCCCTTAAAAAGAATGCCAGTGCGATGTCCCTCATGTCTGGTTTAACCCTTACACGTTTTTTTGCTGTATTTCTAATAATTGTAGATAAGCTTGTCATTAGGAAGAGCTGGCAAAGTCGCAGCGATTGTTGTTAAATATATCCCTCCAGAGCGCGTCGACATCGATGTATCGCATCGAAATTTAATTAGATAATTACTCCATGTGTAATATTTTTTTGCTGATTAATAATCAAATTAAATGTGTCTTGGCAAAAGAACCCTTTGGCACCTATTTTATTATTTTTATTTTTTAACAAAAACACCAAATATGGTTAGTGTAGTAACTAGAGCTGGACGATAAACTCGTCATTATCGATAAACATATGATTTATGTCGGTGTTGAAAAAAGGCTTTTACGATTTCGCCTCGGTTTGGCACAGAGCGCTTCTGTAGATCTCCGCATTACACTTGAGAAATGCGACATGGCGGCGCGCTCTGACGAATCGGACGAGCTGGTTTGCAAAAGGGGCGTGGTTTCATCAGTCGTATGGAAATGCTTCGGGTTTGCAACTTCAGGTGTTCAACGAGCCAAAGCCCCGCTGTTCTAAAGCGGCACGACTCATTTATTAGAACATTAGAACATTTATTAGAAAAATAACTTTAGGCACGGCGAGAACATGCAAACTCCACACTAGAGAACTGCGCGGGATGGATTTCTCCTTTCTGTCCCACTCCCGCCCGGTGCTGCAAAAATACATGCTATTTTGTCCCACTTTCGCCCGCAATATTTACGTTATGAATAACTATAACTGCGGGAGTGCAGGTCTCTACTCACATGGCAAAAGTGGGAATCAAACCCCCCAACCCTGGCTGTATGAGCCACGAGCCCCCCTGTAAGGTGTATGTATTAAAAAAAAAAGTTGGTACCTGTTTCCATCCATTCTCATGTCCAGAGGTCCATCCTTGCTGAGAGAAAAGCCCCTGTCCGCCGTGTCCATCTGCATAGACGAGCAGCCGGCATCCAACAACGCAGCATCCACATTCCTATCTTCCAAACCGTGCTTGACGAGCAGGTCCTTTAATTCGCTGAAACGCCCGAGGATGGGCTTGACCTGACCCCTTTAAAGAGAAAAATCATACAATAAAGAAAAAGTCATACTGAACATGTGTTCCCTGCGAGATCACAATCACCGGCTTTAACAGAAGCCATTCCTCTACAAATGTGCACACCCAGAATTCTGGAAAACCCATTGACAAGTCATCTGTTTTCACTCTGTTGGCTCTGTCCCCATTTTCTGACTCAATAAAACATGGTTATTCTTTCTCATCACGAAGATCCTTCACTTTGGAGTTATAGAGGCAAAGCGAGTCCGAGTCACCTCAGGCAACCTCTCGCTCCGCTCTTCTAAATATACACACTACACTACATCATTACCAGCGAATCAAAAACGCAATTTCTACACCACTGCGACGTCCACATTCCCATGCTTTTTCCACATATGTTCTCCACACGATGCGCTTTTGGAACGTAAATGGAACAGTTTTTTTTTTAAACCCTATATAAATGTCTCTCGAAATCTCTCCCTCTAATAAAATGTTTTATTTTACTCTGGAAATTATTATTTTACTATTAATTTCTTTTTAGTTAATTACTTTCTTGTTAATTCCAATGTTACTTTGTTTAGTCGTGGTTATAAGTGTAAAATATGGGACGTGGCTCCTTTAAGAATTCTGTTCCGGTTGCTCTTCCATATAAACTGTTGATACGTTTAGGTTATAAGGAAGCGCATCGCATTCCCAAAAGCAAAATGCGCTTTATTGCGTAATACGGATTTGGGAATGCGATCCAAGTTTTCCTACAGAACCTAAAGATCACCTATTGTACTGGTTCAAGACACCCATTTGAAACAAATATGAGCTATTCTCACAAATAAAAAGGTTTCTATGCGAGCACCTTAAAAATCAGTTTGTATCTCCTGGGGGGGTGGGGATGCGTTAAGGTCCTCTATAGGCCCATATGTCTAATAATTGGACTCCATTTGAGAAATGATATAGAATATATATTCTGAACAGATTTATTTGAAGAATTAACAGTATTTTTTCCCCCACAACAGTGAAATGAATTGCCCCCGCTTCTGCATATTTGCTCTGCAGTTTCCCCCCCTCCCACCCCATACTGAAATGACTGAAGACTCAGCTCTTTCCAAATTGGATTTACATTGAAAGTAGACGCACCCTCTGTATTTTCACACGCAGAGAGAGTTTATGTTTATTTTCTCTACTCTTTTTAAATGATCTGAATTACTCAACGTCCTTGTAGACTTTCTGTTATTCCTAACATACATTACAACATTACAACAAGTCTTGTTTGGACTGTTGTTGTGACCATTCCCGAGAATTAGTTCTAGCTCCAAAATTCCGTAAACAACTATCCTGCACCTGTTTCTGGCCAGAAACCGACTGCATATATTCAGCTCCATTAATCAGAATCCGAATTAGGTTTATTGGCCGAGCGTGTTGGGAATTTCCCGATAACACGAGGGATTTGGATCCAGCTGTTGGTGACTCTCAAAAAGTACAGACATTAAAAATACGCTACATTTAGTTCAGAACACACAAGACAATACAGATTAAATTAGAACACAATATACAGAGTATATGACCGAGCAGTAACGATATAAAGGGGGAGAGAGAAGTGTAAATAGCAGTATTGTGCATCGCACTGCATCGCACAATATACACAGGTTACGTGAGGGCAACATACAGCAACAATAGTGTGTGTAACAAAATGGCAATGGAGTAGATATGAGGCAGGGAACAGAATAATATAGTTATTATATAACACTGAGGACGCCTGAGAAGATTAGCAGGGTCTTTCTCCATTCCATTATGGACATTTACACCAAATGCTGCATTCGTAAACACACACAAACACACACTTCACTCTCCTACCATCTGGGAAGAGGTACAGAAGCATTCGGACCCTCACATACAGACTGTGCAACAGTTTCTTCCTACAAGCCATCAGACTCCTCAACATGATTTCTTGTACATCCAGACAAATATTTATTTATATTTATTTTAGATTTTATATAGGGATAATTCATTTCGCACAACCTCCTGTACCGGTCTCCCTTACATCATTTTTTCTACAAGACAATATAGACTATACAAAACAATACAGACTACACAATACAGACTACAGACTATACAAAACAATACAGACAATACAGACTATACAAGACAATACAGACTATACAAAACAATATAGACTATACAAGACCATATAGACTATACAAGACCATATAGACTATACTATGACCATAAGACTATGCAAGATATAAAAAAATACATACATACAAGATATATACAAGACAAACAGACTATACAATACAATACATACAAGACTATACAAGACAATACAAGACACTATACAAGACAATACAGACAATACAGACTATACAAGACAATACGGACTATACACGGAGTATACAAGACAATACGGACTATACAAGACAATACGGACTATACAAGACAATACGGACTATACAAGACAATACGGACTATACAAGACAATACAGACTATACAAGACAATACAAGACAATACAGAATACAAGACTATACAAGACTATACAAGACAATACGGACTATACAAGACAATACGACATACAGACTATACAAGACAATACGGAGACTATACTATACAAGACAATACGGACTATACAAGACAATACAGACTATACAAGACAATACAGACTATACAAGACAATACGGACTATACAAGACAATACAGACTATACAAGACAATACAAGACAATACAGACTATACAAGACAATACAAGACAATACGGACAATACAGACTACAATACAAGACAATACAAGACTACACAAGATAATACAACTGTACAAGACTATAACAAGACGATATAAGACAATACAGACTATACAAGACAATACGGACTATACAAGACAATACAGACTATACAAGACAATACAGACTATACAAGACAATACGGACTATACAAGACAATACAGACTATACAAGACAATACAGACTATACAAGACAATACGGACTATACAAGACAATACGGACTACACAAGATAATACAGACTATACAAGACAATACAGCAACACAGATTTATACCCGACACAGACTGTTCCAGACAAGATGGGGTAAGAATTCCGAGGTAACTACACGTCTATGCATCACTCTGGCCTCATGCTGCCTGTAGACTCCGGGACAGGAAAGAACACAGTGACAAGTGTACTTCCGCTGTGCTGGTTACCCAGTTGCTAAGGTCCTCAGTTCATAAACTGAGAGAGAGAGAGAGAGAGAGAGAGATGGCTATCAAACCAAATGAAACCAAATAATATGCATCCCACAGGGAAGGTAACATTCCATTTGTTCATCACCTTGGAGACATAAAGGATAAAAAGAGCTATGGTGGGGAAAATAAAATTTGCAGCAGAATCCAAGTTAATTCGGCACACGCCAGCACGCACCGAGCGTACGAGTCAATGCTTGTACGCGTGTGTGTGATTTGCCAGAGATGGACAGGGGAATTTGCGGTTAGCGTTCAGGTTGTTACAGATTGCACTTCCTATTCAACATCACACATGTTGATAGGACAATATACTTACAGTAAAGCTTAATCGTCACTATAGTTTAATTCGAGTGAAATTCGATTTCACCTTGGTTTGGCACAGCGGGCTTCCGTAGTTGTTTGACTAAACGAAGCCGCACGACACCTTTATTCCAGCACCTCAAACACAACCACGTTGTTGAATGTGGAGGTGTGTGTGTGTGGCGTCACATGATATCGGCAAACCCCAAAACAAACAGGTACAAATAGCAGCCACATTTTCTCCACTGTATCCAAAATCCATCCATCCATCCATCCATCCGTCTTCTACCACTTTACCCGACTTCTCTCTATCGGGTCTCGGGGAACCTGTGCATCTTCGGGCATCAAGGCAGGACACACCCTGTATGGAATGCCAACCCATCGCGCACACACACAGTCACACAAACACACTAGGGAACATTTTCTGAGGTGCCAATCAACCTACCGTGGATGTTTTTGGACCTAGGGGGGTGGGACCCGAGAAAAACCCATGGGGAGGTACGGGGACCTCCCCATGGGTTTTTCTCGACGTGGGGGTGTGAGGCGAACGTGCTAGCCCCCTCTATCCAAAATGGAAAATCAAATTGTGTGTTTATATATTGTCCATGCTCTGCCTTACAGTCTACAAAACAAGGTATTCGTGATCGCTCCTCGTGTCTCGGTCACGCTGAACTCCTGTCTGACTAATGAGAAGCTATACATTTTTCATGTGACCTTTTGTAGGCTGGTGTGCAAATGAAGCATGACCCAGGTAAACAGATCGCAAAGTTCAGTAAACGAAGGAGAAGGGGAAGAAGCAGGAGAGGAAGGGGGAGAATCCCCGCACCAAAACGAGGGAGGAATGACGTCTCTCCTCAGGGTTTGGATATGGCAATGCGCCCCATCGCAGAGCCGCGCCAGGGGATCCTTTCCCTTCTCGCCAAACGTTTCGAATCAGTGACGCAGAAAACTCTCTGAGATGGTGTGTGGTGTGTGGGTGTGTGGGGGGGGGGGGGGGGGAGGGAAGGGGGTGGTGGTTGGGGAAAGAAACCTCCTCTCTGTTCGGCAAAAGTCCTTCTTTTTCTCTCCCACACCTTTTTTTTTTTTTTATCCGGGGGTTTTACCCATTAGGCCGTGCGGTGCCGGTGCCTGCACGCCCACGAGCCAGCTTGAAAGATCAAGGGCAAGTCTGCACTCCCAGCCAGGGCTTTCCTCGCTCCTCTCTCCCACCATTTCTCTCATTAATTTGCGAGCGGATCTATAGCGAGGCATTTTCCCGCTCGCCCACACACACGCTCACAATGGGACCCACCATGGATCAGCGGCTTCTCGGAGACAGAAAATAAGCGCTCGGGCAGTCACCTCTACCCTTTTCATTGACGCCGGCGGAGAATTTAAGGCCTCGGAGGTGCCGCCCGCTTCGCCCCTACATCCTGATCTGATAGCTTTAATGCCTTTTCCTTCACTGGGTTTTATCTCTTCATATAAAAACCCCAATTGGTCAAACAATAAGAAACACCGGCTAGGCTCAGACATCATTCCCAGTATAAAGGGTTATGAGATTATCGCCGGACGGATTTGAACCGCTTCGGCACGACGACGGCGCTTTCTCTTAACGCCTACGACAACTTTGAACTTTCATAATAGTCATTCATTCATTCATCTTCTACCGCTTTCTCCAATCTTCCCTCGGGTCACGGGGAGCCTCTGTCTATCCCAGGCGTCTATGGGCATTAAGGCAGGATACACCCTGGATTGAATGCCAACCCATCGCAGGGCACACACACACACACTCACATTCACACACACATTCACACACTAGAGACAATTTTCCAATGTGCCAATCAACCTAACGAGCATGTTTTTGGACCGGGAGAAAAACAGAGAAAACCAGAGAACACGGAGAAAAACCCCCGGAGAAAATGCAAACTCCACACACACACACACGGGAGGAGACGGGAATTGAACCCGGACCCTGGTGGTGTGAGGCGAATGTGCTAAGCCACCGTGCCACTAACTTTCATAATAATAATGCATTGAAAATGTCAGCGAGTGATGGGACCTTTAGAAACGCCCTGCTCGAAAGATTTATCGAAAAAAAGAAAAAACCCTGACGCACCGCGCCAGGCCTTCCACTCCAAACCACTTCAAAAGGCTCAACAATAAAATACATTTAAAAGATCTGCATTTCTGCCTACAAACTGGTAATGACTGCCAAACACCTGCAGTATTGTCCCTGCAGCACTGAGGGGGAATTTTCGAAAGCGCCGAGGAGGGACTTGGACCATAAATGTGTACACAGTGAACGCTTTCAAGGCCAAAGACAGACAATTGTACAGAAAGCGAGTGCATCGTCTCCAAGGGGGGTGTAGTTCAGAATGATGCTACTGTGAACGCCACACCTGTATGATAGGTTTGCGCTAACTGTACACAATTACAAAGTCAATTTTATTGAGCGCAAATACAGATACACTCCAGGTAAAAGTGCTCCCTTGGAACGACAAAAAGTATTTGCCTTCAAATGTAATCCAAAGTGCTATGAATTACGTGAAAAGACTGCCAAAGTTAACGTGTTAACGAGAATCCGCTTTAAGTTTATCCGCTAATGTTATTAAAGCGTGATTAACGCAGTGTGCATTTCTATGTGAGCGATCTGCTCCTTCACTCTGCGTTGTTGTTGCTGACGAATGAACGAAACCCGGAAAATAAACGAATAAAGAAACTTCCACTTGCATTTCCTACATTTCCCGCCTACTAGCTGCGCGTTCATAACAGCTACTCGCTATATTAGCGTATGGAACCTTACGCAAGCGCATCGCATTCCCAAATCCATATTACGCAATAAGGGTCTGAGGGCATTTCTTTCTTTCGTGAATGCAATGCGCTTCCCTATAACCTAAAAGTACTACCACTTTATTGAACCGGAACCGAATTCTTAAAGGAGCCACGTCCCTTATTTTCCACTTAAAAACACCATCGAAATGAACAGGAAATTAATGAATTAACAAGAAATTACTATTAAAAGAATCATTTCCTGAGTAAAATAAATATCAAACAATCACTAATTGTATTAAAGAGAGAGAAAACATCTGTTCTGGTTAGTTACAGTATTAGACACACGAGAAGTATTCATTTACGCCACATTGAAAACATGCGATTAATCTCGAGTGAACTCGTGACAATCAAACGAGATTAATCGTGATTAAATGTTTCAATCGATCGACAACCCGAGAAAAGCCTAATGTTACCAGACTAAAAGAGCCCAACGTCAGCACACCAATCTATTATTACAATCATATAAATGAATTAATTTAATTCATTAAGACTGATTTTCCAATTATCATGAGCCCAAATCAGGGGGGCACGGTGACTTAGTGGTTAGCACGTTCGCCTCACACGGCCAAGGTTCAGGTTCGATTCCCGTCTCGGCCATGTGTGTGTGGAGTTTGCATGTTCTCCCCGTGTCTCAGGGGGTTTTTCTCCGGGTTCTCCGGTTTCCCCCCCGGTCCAAAAACATGCACTGTAGGTTGATTGGCACCTTGGAAAATTGTCCCTAGTGTATGATTGTGTGACTGTGTGTGTCCTGCATTCCATCCAGGGTATATCCTGCCTTAATGCCCATAGACGCCTGAGATAGGCACAGGCTCCCCGTGACCTGAGGGAAGATCGGATATAGCGGTAAAAGATGAATGAATGAATGAATGAGCTCAAAACTGCAAAAAATATGCACAAATAACAGTTTGCTGGCAGTTGAACGGAATACGTCGGTGTTAAGTAGATACCACCAATCAAAAGTTCAAAACAGAGCGCACGCTACACTGATTTGTGGCGTCCTGCGAGCTCGATCGCTTTTGATCCACTCATAAATGAAAAAAGGGAACGACTGGTTCGGTGATAATGGAGTTGAGTAAAAAAAAGACGACATTTGACCATTTTTAGTATTATACCTTCTTCCATCTTCTTGTCCAGTAAAAAGCTATACATTTGCCCGGACTGCTTGGGGAGGGTCTGTGGAACATATTGACCAAATTAAAGCCAATGACAAGTCTTTTATGAAGACAAATATAGTATAAATTAAACCTCTATACCTCTAACCAAATTCCTCACAAAAAAACAAACATCATCAGAAAGATACCAAGGACAACATCCTCCATCCCTTTTTGTCCTAACTTTTACAACAGTTAATCTACGGATAGAAACGTGCTCTGATTGGCCGCATCGTTAACCGGAAAAGATGCAGACCAACCAATAGTATTACAGGACCTATATGATCTGTATGGGGTAGGAATGTAACAAAGTAATGTAAATTTGCAATTAGCTTGTGAAATGTGTGTGAAATATAAAAACCAGCATTAAGGTGAGTAATTAGTGTAGTCATTATTACACTAAGCACACATTTTTGTGCCCCATGCAAACTACTGGATAAACAAAAATCTATTTGTGTCAATAAATCTAACAAAATAAACAAAAACACCGTTTAGACTAACCGAGATTTCGTAGCAGTATATTTCGAGAGTGTTGGGGGGGGGGGGGGGGGGGGAGTAAATAAAACGCATAAAAGTCGACCTGCTATGCAGATATCGCTCATATTACGCACCAAAAGAAACCTCGGTGATATTCCCTGATCAATAACTGTGAAAAAAACAAAAAGAATTCAATTAGGAGAAAAAGAGAATCCCCGAGTTCACACGTGGCCCCGGCACCCTGTACTGTTCTGTAATAAAACACAGAGGCGCCGGCACAACGCGTTCACACTGATGATTAAACAACATTAAAAAGGGAAATGCTTCGTACTCGTCATGCGACTCGATCGCCTGTAAGTCCGCGCAAGCGCTTTTATTACCCAGTTGACTAATGAACTCATTACTCATTATAAGCACGCGTAGGACAAAATGCCAGTGTTGTATTAGAGGACATGTATTTTAAGCATATATACGTTTGTTCTGTTGATTGAAGACGACGACATCTAAATGTCTGATGGCACTGACACGGCTTGTCGTGACACACACACACACACACACACACACACATATATATATATATATACACACACACACACACACACACACACACACACACAGACATGGCTGTTAAAGCCTAGTGTTTATGACACGTCTATGCAGGCATCGTGCTAAATTACATTATGTGAGATATTTGATAAATGGCTTTGTGTAATTCATTTGACAATGTGAGAGGCCGAAACATCTGTGCACACACACACACACACACACACACACACACACACACACACACACACACACACACATAAACACACTGAGGCAGTGGTCAAAAAAAAATCTTTCATTGTACTAGTGACCATGGCAACATGTGACTGGGTTGTGTTCTATTGCTTAAATTATTAGATTAAAACATATATACATTCTTGCTTAGTGGTTAGCACGTTCGACACACACCTCCACGCCTCCACCATGTGTGTGTGTGTGTGGAGTTTGCATGTTCTCCCCGTGCCTCAGGGGGTTTTTCTCCGGGTTCTCCGGTTTCCTCCCCGTCCAAAAACATGCACGGTAGGTTGATTGGCACCTTGGAAAATTGTCCCTAGTGCATGAATGTGTGTGTGATGTGTGTGTGTGTGTGTGTGTGTGGTGTGTGTGTGTGTGTGTGTGCCCTGTGATGGGTTGGCATTCCATCCAGGGTGTATCCTGCCTTAATGCCCATAGACGCCTGAGATAGGCACAGACTCCCCGTGACCCGAGAAGATCGGATAAAGCGGTAGAAGATGAATGAATGAATGTATTGAGGAACCCTCAGCTCATTGACAGATATACGTGTAGATCCCGTGGCTCTTTATAGATCCTGTTGCGTATCGATGCTTTTGCGCAATACCTGGGAATGACAAGAGCGCCTAGCAACCCAGCAGGAGTGGGAGGCAGCATGTCACAACTCGCAGCGGTACAGAGAGAGTGGGCGGCGGCACGGCAATGGCGGCTTTTGTCTGCTAGCCGACATCAAAAACCACCTGCGAGCCCCCGAACTCCGACGTGAAACTCACGCGGGCCGGAGGAAAATGACGCGCGCTCAATCGGCGGGAGCAAAAGCGGGACGACTTCTAAAGAGCGACGCTCTCTTCAGTCGCCCATAATGCATCCATTGTCAACCCGTAAAAACCCGCGCGTCACTGAAAGTGAACAAGTCACTGATGCTGCAGCTTCTTAAGAGTCCTTTCAGCATCCGCCACGTCTATTCAGCGCCGGGTTCAGAACCCAACATCTCGACACCTCTCTGATAATGCTCTAAACCACCATGAATAGCCCAGGCACATCAACAAGATATGACGAAGGTCTCCGTCTCATGTACGCTTTCAGATCATTAAACGCGCGAGCATCACTAGAGAGCGTATGCCGTCGCGCGCTCCAAATAAAGCGATTTAATTGCTTCAAAAGAGCGGTCTGTTAATAACGGCGCAACCCACATTGCAGATGTCATTTAAAGAAAAAGGTGTGCGGATAGACCAGAATGCATCTCTTGTGAATCGATCCAACATGGGTTCTTTACACGCCAATATCAACTTAAAAAACGTGTCTAATCTGCCAGGACCTTCCTTGTGTCTAATCTGCCAGGACCTTCCTTGTGTCTAATCTGCCAGGGCCTTCTCGTGTCTAATCTGTCAGGGCCTTCTCGTGTCTAATCTGTCAGGGCCTTCCTTGTGTCTAATCTGCCAGGACCTTCCTCGTGTCTAATCTGTCAAGACCTTCCTCGTGTCTAATCTGCCAGGGATTCCCTTGTGTCTAATCTGCCAGGGCCTTCCTCACGTGTCTAATCTGCCAGGGCCTTCCTCGTGTCTAATCTGCCAGGGCCTTCCTCGTGTCTAATCTGCCAGGACCTTCCTCGTGTCTAATCTGCCAGGACCTTCCACGTGTCTAATCTGCCAGGACCTTCCAGCCAGGCCTTTCTCGTGTCTAATCTGCCAGGGACCTTCCTCGTGTCTAATTCGCCAGGGACCCTCGTGTCTAATCTGCCAGGGCCTTCCACGTGTCTAATCTGCCAGGACCTTCCTTCGTGTCTAATCTGCTGTCAGGGACCTTCCTCGTTCTAATCTGCAAGGACACCTTCCTCGTGTCTGCCAGGACCTTCCCGTGTCTAATCTGCCAGGACCTTCCTTCTGCCACCTTCCTTGTGTCTAATCTGCCAGGACCTTCCTCTGTCCATTCTGCCAGGACCTTCCTCGTGTCTAATCTGCAAGGACCTTCCTCGTGTCTAATCTGCCAGGACCTTCCTCGTGTCTAATCTGCAAGGGCCTTCCTAGTGTCTAATCTGCCAGGATCTTCCTCATGTACCCTACAAAAACATGGATATGAAATATATGTAAACATTATATGAATTAAAACAAATACAGCTAAAATGTTTTTCATCTTCTTGCTGTATTTCACTTTTCTTCAGTAATATTATAAAGGATTTCACATCAAATTTGTTCCTTTACTAATCAGATGTCTGAGGGGGAAAATAAAATAATATTTTATTTGCATATAATTATGTATGCAACTTGTTGCTTTCCTTGTCAACTGCACATTACAGTTTGCACATCATTCAGTGGTGCACAGTAAGGAGGTAAATGTAATTCGTTACTGTACTAAATCAGATTGTTTTGTGTATCTGTACTGTAAATATTTCAATATAAGGAGACTTTTACTTTAAATACACTGAATCTCAAAGTCAAATATTGTAAATATTTAAACTTGTTCTGATTGGTTCTTGGCAGCAGGGGGCGGGATTTTTCCGTCCGGCTCCCGTAAAGTTCTCTCCGGCTAATCTGAAAATTACAAAAAAAAAAAAAAAAAAAAGACTGGCTGCTTAACTATATGTTTGATCAGATAAGTTAGTCAAGTAATAAGTAAGATAACAGACTTTATAAAAAGTGAAAGTATCTTGTTAAAGTACAGAAAAAAAAAAACAAACAAAGCCACTTAAATGCAGTAAAGAATTGCATTTCCTTCCTCACCGTGCACCACTGACCGACACCAGCCTAAGAAGAAGTGCGTGGTCCATCAGCAGAAAAACAACAACAAAGGAGCTTTTGGGAGTAAGCTGTTAAGCCGGATGCATTCTCGAGCGTCCACTTTGAATAATCGAAAAAGCGACAGTTTCCTGCTGGCATAATACACCGTGACCCCTGACCACCTGAACAACAGCAATCCATAAATGTTGTCCTCTAAGTCATTTCTGGTCTCGTAACCGGCGCGGAAAGATAGAGGGGATTTACATGTTCGCTTGTGGCGCAATAACATAATTACATATAATACATACAATACAATAGTCTTGTATAGTCTATATTGTCTTGTACACTCTGGATTGTGGTGTATAGTCCTGTCTAAGTTAAATCTATAGTGTGATTCTTGTCTGTACTTTTGAGAATCACCAAATTCCGTGTGTGTGTGTGTGTGTGTGTGTGTGTGTGTGTGTGTGTGTGTGTATATACACTTGGACAATAAACCGGATTCTGATTCTAAATTATGCGCAAACGTCCCTCTTTGACGAGGATGCCTAAGAGATACCACTGTACAGCTTTATTCATATATATATATATATATATATATATATATATATATATATAGATATATATGATAGACAGACAGACAGACAGACATGTTACTGAGAAAATAATGTGTAATTAAATTAGTTACTTATGAAAATGTTAAAGATTGCAAATAGGCTTACATCTGAACAATTTCTTTAAAATCTCTAGGACACGGGGCACAGTGGTTTAGCGGTTAGCACATTCTCACAACTCCAGGGTTGGGGGTTCGATTCCCGTCTCCACCAGGTGACTTAGCAGTATGTGCCGTCGTAGCTATGTAAAGATTTGACTTGTAAATAGCATTTCTTTTTTGTTTTGTTTTCGTTATGAAGTCTGGCTTTGCTGTGGCTTAAAAAAAATGAATAAATATGATAATATATATACTATATATATATCTATATATATATATATATATATATATATATATATATATATATATATATATATATATATATATATATATATATATATATACACATATACACACACACACACACATCACACATACACATACACATACACACACACACACACACACACATACACATACATATACATATGCACACACACACACACATACACACACACCACACACACACACACACACACACACACACACACACACAGCACGCACATATACATATATACATATGCACACACATACATACATACATACACACACACACACACACACGCTCACACACGCGCGCGCGCGCACACACATATATATATGCGTGTGTGTGGTGAGAGACATGCGATTCCTTAAGTGAATTGAGCATGGAGCACCTTTCCCTGCACTGCACTGCTCGGACACAGCGCACTCACGTCGCCGCAGAGGAAGACGAGGTGCTGATTGACTGCTTTCAACATGGGAATGCTGGCAAAAAAAAAAAAAAAAGATAAAAAAAATAACTACAGAACAAGTCCTGTCAAGAACATACAGCCACGACTCGCACAATCACGCAGAAAAAGCCATTTCACAAAAGAGACGGGGTGCACTGCCTTTATAGAGCGTGTGTCTAACACTGGAAGATTGAACTCTTCTAACAAGTTTCTTACTCTTTTTTTTTTCTCCTTTCTCTTCTTCTCCTTCTTCTCGCCCCAACCTTGAAACAGGGAGCTGCAGGAAAAGGCTTGATTTGATTTCAGATCATGAAGCGCTCGTGTAAGCCTATTTATTTGGAAGCTGCACGAGATGTATCGAGTATGTGCCATGTGATCTGGTGTTTATCAGCAATATAAAAACATTATACAGACACGTAAACACACACACACACACACACACACACACACACACACACACACACACACACACACTCATGCACACTATGCCTTAGTAACTGCTTAAGTGGTTTGGGACAGACGGTACTGCTGTCATCTCCGACGGGTTTTTTTTTTCGTTGAAGTGTGTGTGTATATGCGTCTGTTGTGTATGTGTGTGTGTGTGTGTGTGTGTGTGTGTGTGTGTGTGTGTGTGTGTGTGTGTGTGTGCAGTGCTTTTGAGTCTAATTACCACTAAGACAAATACAACAATGCGGTCCAAATTGTAGAAAGCAGTAGAAATCTCGGTAAGGACGTCCTGGAATAATTGAGTGTGGACGGAAGAGAACAGTGCATGCTAAGAGAGAGAGAGAGAGAGAGAGAGAGAGAGAGAGAGAGAGATAGAGAGAGAGAGAGAGAGAGAGAGAGAGAACGAAAGAAAAGGTCCGAGAAAGAGAGGGAGGATGGGAGCTGGGCGATTAATTGAATTCTCGGTTTAGAACATATGAAAATTAATTTCACCTCGGTTTGGCACAGCGAGCTTCCGTAGTTCTCCACCTCTGATCCCGCATTCATTCATTCATTCATTCATCTTCTACCGCATTATCCGATCTTCACTCGGGTCACGGGGAGTCAGTGCCTATCTCAGGACGTCTATGGGCACATTACAGGGACAGGATAACACCCAATGGACGACAACACATTACAGGGCACGCACACACACACACACACACACACACACACACACACACACACACACACACACACACAAGGGACAATTTTCCAAGGTTTAGTGGTTAGCACGTTCGTTCGCCTCACACCTACAGGGTCCGGGTTCGATTCCCGTCTCAGTCATGTGTGTGTGTGGAGTTTGCATGTTCTCCCCGTGCCTCAGGGGTTTTTTCTCCGGGTTCTCCGGTTTCCTCCCGGTCCAAAAACATGCACGGTAGGTTGATTGCCACCTTGGAAAATTGTGTGCCCGTGAAATGTGTGTGTGTGTGTGTGTGTGCGCCCTGCGATGGGTTGGCATTCCATACAGGGTATATCCTGCCTTAATGCCTGAAGACGAGAAGAGAGAAGTCGTATAAAAGAGGTAGAAGATGAACGAACGAACGAATGAATGAATGTTTACATGTTATATGGGCAAAAGACGCATGTCGTACGATGTGACAGAATTTGAAGGGTCAAAAAGGGCAGATACAGGGAAGGGAATGGAATTAGAAAGAAACTAAGAGAAAGGGGAATAGAAGAGTGAAGGAACAGAGAGGCGAGGAGAGGAGAGGAGAGAAGAGAAGAGCGCTGAGGTGTGTGGGCCGTGTAAAACAGGCCTGCGTACATTCGCGAGTTGCTAGTTTCCTTCAGCTCCTCTCACTCCTTGCACGAGTGGGAGTCTGAGGCCCAATTGTCACGGTATACATAGCTGCTGATGGAACACCTTGTCATAATATTCTCTCATCCCTCCCTCCCTCCATCCTGCTGGTTTCACGTGTTCCTGTAGCTGCAGCAGTTCCCCCGAGACAGGTTTCCCCAGCATCGACGTAAGAGCAGGCTCTCTACCCACGCTGCGGAATCAGGAACATCTCATTTCCATCCACCCTCGTCTACTCCCTCGCACGCACCAGGCTGAACGCCTTCTCTTTCTTGTCTCCCCTTTATTAACCACTATTTCTCTCTTGCCAGATCTCTTCCCATCAGCTCTCTCTCGCTCCCTCTCTCTCTCTCTCTCTCTCTCATCATCCTCTTCTCCCCCGAGCTGAAAGCAGGGAGAACCTGCGTGGGTGGCGGCGTCTCTCCCTGTCACCGAAGCCTTAAGGCCCACATTGACAAATGAGGCATCGGGGCTTCTCTCTAGCGCGCGTGGGTGTGAGTGGGGTTTCTGAAATCTCTGCAAACACAGCAAAGCCTGGCTGCTAGTTAAGTGATATATACGCGCAAGACGGAAGAAGAACTCCGGGGTGGGTGGGAAGACGAGGAAAAGACTTATGGTCTGTCTGTGTTTCGGTAAAGAAGATAAATGCGAACGCGCGATGTCGAATACACAAACAGCATCTTTACCCGCGCCGCGTGTTAATCAAATCCTCAGCGTTCCTCAAACTAGCAGAACTATCTTTAAAAAAAAAAAAGAAAGAAAAAAAAGGAAAATATCAGGGACGCGGCTATTTGACTGTTCGGCATATATCAGTCAAAGAAAATTTAAAAGAACAACAGCACAGTGAAATTGTTGTCAGAGCGCAGTGTCAGCCATGATGCGGCGCCCCCTGGAGCACAGAGGGTTAAGAACCTTGCTCAAGGACCCAAGGGTGGCAGCTTGGCGATACCGGGGTTCCCCCAACACCTTAAACCATTGTCCTACACTACATCCCCTATTAGGATTACAAATGAGACCAACAGCCAACAATAGATATTTCAATAGCTACAACAACAACAACAACAACAGACTAAATATCTGTCTACATGGTGACATTCCATTTGGTTTCTTAATTAAGATACAATTTACGACAACAAAAACACACAAATACGTTGTTAATAATGGACCGAAACCATGAATAAATGTTTTATTTTTATTTGTTCCAAGCCATGTAAACTTGCTGAAGAATAAAATGCGTTTCATGCGTGCGGTACAAATCAGAAGAGACATTTTGGTGCCAATAACAGAAAGCTGATTGGCTGTTGGTCTCGTTAGTGACGCGTGCAAAAGCATCACTATTATAATCTCAAATTTTCGCGCAGTTTTTGTCCGATCCTCACGAATCATACCTGGTATCATGCAGCCCGATGGTGTGAGGTGCGCAATTACTTTTATGAGGAATCGCCCTGCGGAATTCTGATCCCCGGGCCAATAAGCAGAATTTTTTCCCGTCGGAAATGAATGGGGCCGATCTTTCGTGCTTCACAGCTCGGCCTGCGAGCGTCCGACATGCACATAGGGGGTCCGGAGTGGATCACAATCATATACCTCCCGAACCCCACACCTGTTAGGAATTTCGGGAAATCCACGACATTCCGGCCCCATAGAAAATGAATGGGGAAATATGGCGCTCCGCTGTTCATAGGTGAGATGGAATAGGTCGCGAACAAATGACTGCATGACATCACGTGGCTGCAAACTGTGAAACACGGACACAGGGTCACGTGACATGTCTAAATGCTCAGATAGTTTGATGTCACGTGTGTCACTGGCCCCGCCCCCTCGTGCAAAAATGTCCAGAACTGGTGTTTTTGGTGTCTAAACACTCGTCTCTCCAAACGAGCTAGCATTTTGAAGTCACCGCTAAATATTAAACGCTAAATATTAAACGCGCCCTGCTCTAAGGGGTCGCGCCCGGAGCATCATCATCGCTCACATTTTCTAAACGGACAAGGCTCTAAGGGGTCGCGCCCGGCAAGCATCACTCAGTTTCTTCAGGAAATGTCGCATGTCTAGTTTTTTTTAATGCCTAAAATTTTCATTTGACACTTAAAGTAATAATAATATAAATGTAACTAATAAACTCACGGGTATTCCTCTGCGAGTTGCTGCGCAAAGCCAAACGCCACAGGATCGCGGTCCACGGCCACCACGGTCACTCCTGGAACCGATCTCAGGATGGCTTTGCTGTGACCTCCACCCCCGAAGGTCATATCTAAGAAAACCTGTTTCAAGGAAAATAAATGTTCTAATTTTATAATATAATATATTCATAATTAGTATGTGATCAGCAGTGGTACAATATGTTTCTTTTAAGTTTATATTCCCTGCTGATGTTATTATTTTTTTTACCCTGGGAAGTACTGTTATAACATGTCACATAACATACAGGTATCCCTATTGACGTCGGCAGTGATGCATTTGTCTTGAATAATTGATTGGATTTTATTTATGTAAGTCCTTCTGAGAATTTGTGTATGTGGATTTCAGTAAAGAATTTAGAAAAGAACATTAACTTAAATAAGAAACTTGGGGCTCAATAGGCTGTAATTAGTTAATAGTTGAATTATTACAGTACATAAAATAGCAGAACGTAGCCATTTACGTAACTAGGACCATCGTAAGTCGGATGACATATATATATATATATATATATATATATATATATATATATATATATATATATATATATATATATATATATATATATATATATACACACACACACACACACACACACACATATATATATATACATAGATATATATATATACACATACAAAGGGCTGCTAATAGATTAATCGCAATTAATCGAACGATTGCTACAAGTTACCTTTTGATTAATTGCACATTTTCAATATAAATTTCTTTTCTCCCTTTAATAAAATTCTTCATTATTTAATAGTAGATTTACTCTGCACAAGGTTTTTTGTTTATAACACACATGCATCGCCTCTTTTTTGTTGTTCCATTACAGATTACAAGTGGTAAACACGGCTGAGGAAAGGGTCAATGCTGAAATGATCTGGGAAGAACACGGACTGAAGTCATTCTTTATTCATTTGTTCTTTTTTCTTATAATAAAAAAGAATAGAGGAGGAGATCGGCAGATAGGAAAGCCCACTTGCTTCTTAAAATTAGTGCTGTTAAAGTGACTTTTCATTAATGCCTTAATAGCCCTCATGAACATATATACAGTACTGTGCAAAAATTTTAGGCAGGTGTGAAAAAATTGCTTTAAACAAAGAATGCTTTCAAAAATGGAAGTGTAAATTATTTACTTTCATCAATGAAGGAAATGCAGTGAATGAAGAAAAGAGAAATGGAAATCAGATCAATATTTGGTGTGAACACATTTTAACTTCAAAACAGCAGCAGTTCTTCTATGTACACTTACACACAGTGTTTATGAAGGAACTCGGCTGGTAGGTTGTTCCATCTTGGAGAAGTAAACACAGATCTTCTGTGGATGTAGACGTTCTCACATCCTTCTGTCTCTTCATGGAATCCCACACACACTCCATGATGTTGAGATCAGGGCTCTGTGGGGGGGGGTCGTACCATCACTTCCACTACTTCTACTTCTTCTAAACGTCACTCACACCAAATATTGATTTCATTTCAAATGTTTTCTTTTATTCGCTCACTTTGCATTTTGTAAATTGATATTATATTTACATTTAATATTGATATTTTGTAAATTGAAATTGTATGTTTCTCATTTCTTTACATTTTGTACAGTATTATATATATATATATATATATATATATATATATATATATATATATATATATATAAATAAAACAGTGTATAACATATGTATATCATACACAGCTCGCATTACTCACAAGCACAACCCTTTAACTCACTGCCTTATTACTACCCATATATAAAGCACTCAAAATAGGTTGCAAGGTATCAAAGACAAATTTATACATTATACTATAATTTATACTTACGCAAACTGCATCTAAAATTGCGGTTGAACAGATTGTCTCATATGATGTTGTTATGTGTCGTATGTTATCGTCATTCTTTAGTCAAAGCGCCTTGAAATATAAGTTAAATAAAATTTTGCGTAGAGCTAATGGAACTTCCGTTGCCCGCTCGCTAGCGCCCCCCAAAGACAAAAGTGTTTAGTGCCTTTAATAGGTATTGTTTTTTTTGTGTTTTTTTTAATCGATCTCTGCATCAGATTTGAATTTGATCGAGTGGAATCGAGTGATCAAGTGGAAGAATCAAGAGCACCTTTGGCTAGAAACAATTACATCCACATTACAGAAGGAGCACTACTTCACAAATCATAATTTTTTTTTTTTAATGCTTACGATCATTATAACTGCTGTCTTTTTTCCACTCCTCCATTGTAACGTTTGAGTTGTGGGCGTGTGCTTCAGAGGCTCTGATCTCACATCTGATCTGAGATGTGCTGCGGACACTCGTGTGAAAAGCTCGCTCTAAAAGGTTACAAACCGCATTCGTGCATTTACCCGTTTTATCGCTTTTTTCCCCTTTCGCACTCAAACACTCCAGACACGCTGTCCTCTTTTCTCCTCCGAAAAAGTCAATGCATGAGTCATGGGCTCTCCTGCTGAAAAAAAGCTTCGCTGGGGTTTTAAGAGATACTCCTGTATGCGTTTTGCTACTACCTGTAAACCTCGTGCACCAGAGACACAATATAATGACACTTGAAAAGTAAAATCCCTGCAGAGGAACAAATATTTACAACAATCTCCCTCCGGCTAACTTAAGAGTAGATTTGGTGGGGTGTCTGGTCCGTGGCCGAGGCCTTTAAGGGAGCAAGCTGATTGTTCTGGCGTACAGATGTGGTGACGGACACTTTGTGCACGGGAACAATTTGTCCCAAGCACGCTGCCTGTTTTGCATCACCTTTTGCATAACTTGGCAAACAGTGGCTCTGACGCTGTCCCTGCTCGAATCATAACATTCGTCTCAAGTGATCCAAATACAGATGGACGCCACTAAGTGCACGTGTATGTGGGTCAAATCTGTCTTGGGGACATGCACCGGATTAATCAAACCAGTTTGTTTGTTTTTTTTTCTCCGAAGGTGGTCATGCATATGGTCACATAACGTTTGCGGTGTGAACACTAATGCGTTCTGCTGCATCTCCGGGAATCAAGGACGAGCCGCGTCAAACCCGCCTTACATTAAAACACTCTCAAAGATCATACAAATGGCTACTGATCAGGGGTTCGAGCTCCGGGATCGCCAAGCTTGGGTCCATGAGCAAGGCGCTTAAACCTCTGTCCTCCAGGTGGCGCTGTATCACGCTCTGACCCCCAGCATCCAAAATATAGGTGATATGTAAATATACGGGCTATTCCAATAAACAATTTCACTGTGCTGTAATGTATATGTGATAAATAAAGGCTATTCTATGCAGTATCTATCTCCAAGGGAACCAGAGCCGGGGCCACAAAGACGTTACCCTGTTAATACCTAAACAAAATAGTAAAAACTAGGGCTGTCAATAGAATCAAATATTAAATCACATATAATAAATATAATTGCAAATATTTCATTGAGTTAACTCATTAATTGCATATCTGTAGCATAAATTAATACTTTAAATGTATTCATAATGAACATTTATGTCTGTAATACTATAATGGGGTTATAAATAAATAAAGTTTATAAATAAAGTATATAAACATATAAAGCCCAATAAAAATTCAAATTTGTCGTGTATTTATTTCACGCTAGAAATGATTCTTTTAACATTAATTTCTTGTTAGTTTCAACGTACTTTTTTTTTTACCTGTTGTTTGAACAATATGGTACCTGGCTCCTTTAAGGATTATGTTCCGTTTTTGGTTGCTCTCCATACAAACCTGGCGATACGTTTAGGTTACATACGGTAATATAGTGAGTAGCACTAGTGTCAAGTAGTGAGTAGTGTCAAATAAACTGAATGGGTTTTTTTAGACAAAATTCGATTTTGGATAAAGTGGGGAAAATGTGTCGGCTATTTTTACCTGTTGGTAGCCTGTGTTTTGTTTAGATGTCATGTTTATCGCACAGTGCCACACACACCTCCCTATTCAACAACGCGGTTCTGTTTAAATGAGTCAATCTGCTTCCTTTAGTCGCCACAAAGCCAAATGTTACAGCGGGGTTTTGGCTTATTGAATGTCTGAAGTTGCAAACCCGAACCGTTTCCATACGACTGATGAAACCCCGCCCCCTCTCGGATTCGCCAGTGCGCTAACATGTATTTGGTAAGTGTAATGTGGGGCCACACAATCTGGTGCTACACAAAACAACATATACCACAACATAGAGCTACAAATGACATATGGCACAACATAGAGCTACAAGAACACAATGCTGAGGACTAGACTAAGTTTGTCCTAGCTACATAAAGTGCATTGTGGGCAGCCTGGTGCAAACAGCGCAAAAACAGAACAAGACTGTGTTGACGACACGAGACAGTGCATAACAACAACGATAAACACAAAATAAAATAAGGTAAAACACAACAACGACCGTCACTGTGATGTAGTGCAAATCGATTGTAGCTCATTATAGTCGTAATTCGGGGAAATTTAGTAAGCGTGAGTGGATGCACGCCGCCGGGTGTTTTTTTTTTTTTTGCGTGTGTTGATAAAACACATCTATCCCCGCTTTTATATTCCATCCTAACATTACAAGCGGTAAGCGCGGCTGAGGAAAGGTCAATGCTGAACTGATCTGGGAAGGCCACGGACCGAAGTTTTCTTTACTCGTTGGGATTTTTCATTTGTCCAGAATGAAAAGGGCCCAGACAAGTCGTTGTTGTCCGGGTGTCGATTGTGCTTGTGCATGTAAATAAAATTAGTGGCGTTACAGTGAACAGTTGTGTTAACGCGCCTCTGACAGCCCCAGTAAAAGAACGGTGCAAGAAAAAAAACGCAGGAATTTCTCCCTCGTGTCAAGCGTTTTTTTTTGTGCAGAGACTCTCATCCCACGGGTTTCCGTGTTGTACTGTTTGTACACAGTGCCACGCGTGTGGGTTTTTTTTTTTTTTTTTTTTTGACGGATTGTCATCGTCATGTTTCCTGATAGTTCACACCTGTTTTCAGATTGCACTTGAATTAGTTTGTGCATTTAAACCCTCTTTGTTCGAGGATTGTCCCGGGTTTACAGCGTGTCATCGCCCGGCCTTTGTTCCGTGTTATTCTGCTCATGATCTTGAGCTTGCTTTTGTCCAACAGTTTGTCCCCGTTATTGCTGTTTGCTGATCGGCTGACCTCTGCCTGGAGACCCGATTCGGATTTGCTCTTGTAACGAAGAAGAAAAACTGTTACTGTTGCGTGTTTCAGGAAAATAAATTAACATAATATGTGAAAATTCTACTCAATGTAAAACGTGAGTGACTTTGCGCTGTGCTTCAGAACGAAAGCTTTAGGGGAGGGTCTACTGAACGGAAGGTCAGGGGTTCGAGCCCCGGTATTGCTAAGCTGCCACGTTTACAGCAGGTTTGAGTTTTAAGGCTAAGGGTTACTCAAGACCGCCTTACTGCCAACCTGGTGGGGTGGTGGGGGTTAAGGGGGGGTATTTTTTAACCCGAGATCTTCCGGTCCAGAGTGCGATGCCTTAACCACTGAGCTAACACCACTCCCCGAGTCCTTGAGCGAGGCCTTTAACCCTCTGTGCTCCTGGGGGCATCGTATCATGGCTGACCCTGCGCTCTGACCCTAGCTTCCAAAAAAAATAAGCTGCGATATGTGAGGAAACACTTTCACTATAATTGTCTATGTGACAAATAAAGGCTATTCTCTTTAAACACCTCTTTTTTTTTGACTGGTCTCATATAAACCTCATGAACACATGAATCCACAGCTATAATGTTTAGACAATATCACGAAGAGATCGATACTAATAAATAACCCGGACTGTACAAGGAAAAACCTCCCCGAGAAGAAACCTTAAAATACATTTACATTTACAGCATTTTGGCAGACGCACTTGTCCAGGGCAACTTACAACTGAGTAATCGAGGGTTAAAAGCCCACTAGTGGCAGCGTCGTGGTGGTGGGGTTTGAACCCGTGATCTTCCGGTCCAGAGTCCAACACCTTAACCACTGGCATAACACCTCCCTGTCTTTAAAGGGACCAGAAACAAAACCCAATCCCATCCTGAGGAGGTTGTGCAGTAAAGGAAGATGGGAGCTCAGTGGTTAAAGCCTCTGGAACGGAAGATATAAATCCCACCACCACCACCAGGCTGCCACTAGTGGGCCCTTGAGCAAGGCCCTTGACCCTCAATTGCTCAGTTGTAAGTCGCTCTGGATAAGGGCGTCTGCCAAAATGCTACAAATGTGAATAAAAGCTGCCGAAGCAGATCTTGGTTAATAATGTACTTTAATTTTATACTTTCTCTTCGTCGTGATAGGCCATGAAGAAGATCCAAACAAATGATTTTGCGCTTGGAAAACAATGACTAAGCAGTTGTTCACATGCCTAATAAACGCTTGAAATGTACCCGGCGGCCTGTGAAAGCGACTGAAAGTGTAAATAACTATCCATCAGATCAGAACACCCAGGAGGGATGTTGATATTTTGTCTGTTTTAATGTTATGTCTGAACGCGGCCTGTGAAAAGGTTAAGAACAGATCAGTACTGAGGACTGTTGATATTCAGAGCACTAATATTAGCTTTATATCACGGGGCGGAGAAACCACGCGATTCCGCCCGTCCATTTCGTTGCACCCACGACATGATACATATTGGGATATTATATATGATATTATTGGCTACTAGAAAGAAAACAGGACCAACTTTTAAATCGTCACGGAGACGACTTTCCCTCTGGCTTGTACCCAACGTCTCCTGCTCGTTATTTTGTTAGATGGTAAAATCCTTCAATACGGTCGATTAAATGTAGACGCCCTTATCCAGAGCGACTTACAACTGAGCAATCCAGGGTTAAGGGCCTTGCTCAAGGGCCCACTAGTGGCAGCTCGGTGGGGGTGGGATTTGAATCTGCGATCTTCCAGTATGCAAATAACTGCTAACTTCTACTGTTTTAGCGATCCTATTGCTCTTTACATACTTTATTGGTCAGCTATGATACGGCGCCCCACTCAAGAGCCCGAGGATGGCAGCTTGGCGATACCTGGCTCAAACGCCTGACCTTCTGATCATTAGCCCAGTGTCTTAAACCACTGCACTATGTTTTTCGCATATCCCAAGAAGCTGGGGTCAAAGCACAGGGTCAAGCCATCATACGGAGCCCCTGGAGCAAACAGGGTTAAGGGCTTGGTCAAGGGCTCAACAGTGGAAGCTTCGAACCGTTGATTTTATGACCGGAATCACAGCGCCTTAACCACTGGACCACAAGCGACCCTCTTTATTTCTTTACATTGATGACATTTTGGCAGACGCCTTTATCCAGAGCAACTGAACAGTTGAGGGGAAAGGGTGGGAGAGGGATTTGAACCTACGATCTTCCGGTCCAGAGGCCCTTGGCCCCAAGACGTTTAATTCCTCCAAAAATGCAAATACCTGCTTCGCTTGTATTAGCGATCCCATTCTGCACGCACAGAGAGCACAATCAAGAACTGCAAAGCTATCTTTGTGATCATATAGTGATTAACTTCTGAAAAGAGAAAAAAGGGGTTCCACTCTAAAGACGACGTAATTAGTCACTTCTAATGGATACATGTCCTTATACCAGTGTCTACACACTGCATGAACGGTGCAAAGGATGTCACGAGGCATGATTTTTAATTTGCTTGCACGAGTGTTTGAAGCTCGGAAACACCCCCCCCACCCCCCCCCCCCCCCCCAAAAATAAACCCTGTGTACGCGATCGTCTCCGGGTGTTCGCCGCGCCTCCATTTTTATTCGCAGCCGTTAAACAAACGTCTGAGAAAGTTAAATTATTGGCGAGTGGAAGTCGGGGGAGACGCCAGCTTGGTTTCGGGACTTTCGGGACGCCGTGCCATTCCCTTCTGAAATTTCGGACTAGACCCCTTTCCCTGTGCGTCCTCGATAGATGCATTTCCTCATTTCAGCCTTGATTCCTTGTTCCCATCATTTCATTTACCTTGCTCTCACAGTTTTCGCGCGCCTCTTGAACAAACCGACTCGGGAGCCCGACTAATGCAATAAGCATACGTGCTGTTCATTATGCTTCTCTACGTGAGGTCAGACTGCCCTTACTGCGCAGTGTCCATAGCAACCAGGAAACCAAGCAACATCCATTTCCTCGCTTGGTCATCACCTTTTTTATTTATTTATTTCTTTTTATTTATTTTGACAGGAGAATTTAGGAATTGAGAAAGCATAGTGTAAAGTTGTTTTTGGCATGATAAACATGAGTACAGCCTCTAACCAATCAGCATACACAACTATTGGCAAAAGTTTGTGGACACCTGGTGTGCTAGTGGATATCAGTCACAAGGGAATTCAGTAAAGTGATGTAGGGGAGGAGGCATGGAGTGCACTCGCCGTTGCAATTCATCCCAAAGGTGTTAAGTAGGTTTGAGATTGGAAATTCCACACACACATACATGGTGGAGGAGGGAGTCGAACCCCCAACCCTGGAGGTATGAGGAGAACGTGCTAACCGCCAAGCCACCGTGCCCCTTTTGGTTTATCTTATCTTATACTATATAGTGCTTATATAAATAATGCTAGGTGGGAGGCTCAGTGGTTAAGGCGTTGGCCTCTGGACTGGAAGATTGCAGGTTCAAATCCCACCACCATCACCAAGCTGCCACTAGTGGGCCCTTGAGCAAGGCCCTTAACCCTCAATTGCTCAGATGCAAATCGTTCTGGATAAGGGCGTCTGCTAAATGTCGTAAATGTAAATGGAAGTAAATCTAATTTAAAGAGGGCGTAGGACGAACAATTTCGCAATGCTAATATTATACCACTGCATCCCCAAGCCCAAGGATTTTCCACTCGAGGTTTGGAATTCAAAGAATGCCCGGATATTTGTCCTTTTATAAAATTCAGGAAAAGTGTTTACGAGCTTTTTTTTTCTTTGCTAATAGAAAAAAAAAAAACATCCATGGATGAAAAAAAAAAAGAATAAACTAAAAATATAACTATGAAGGTCAGGTTTTGAAAGATTGCCTGGCATTCTTTCTCTACCTGCTTTTCGATAATACGCGCTGTTGCCAGTGCCGTCTGTGCTCCGACGCCACAATCCTATTGTCCAACTGATGACTCACTTAAGGGCTGTTGATTCGAGTGTCATTACACATAAGAAACGGATCAAAATAAACGTCTTCGCACCAGGGGGAAAATAAATAAATAAATAAAGACGAGATGACGCACGTCCAGGTTTATGAATGTAAAATATATTTTCTTTCCCTCTTTCTCCATATTGCATACTGATACACAGCTACAGTTAAGTTATTTGTTTATTTTTTTCTTTTAGCAACTAGATGTTAAGAAGCATGGGGATCGATAGTGACGTTGGTAGAGAAGTGTGTGTGTGCGTGTGTGTGTGTGTGCAAGCTGGTTGAGGAGGTGATCGATGGCAGGCTGAGTCTCCCTCTCGTGTCTGAGACTCAGGCAGCAGATGGGGAGGGAGAGAGTGGGCCAGCATGATGAGTCACAACCAGCGCCATCAGCACGCCTGACGCTCCATTCAATACCACAGAAGAATATGAATAAACAAAAAAGAGGGATAAATAAGAAGACGAAACGGGGGGGGGGACGGCACGCCTGGTTGAACTTGTCAAGTGGCAAAAGATAATGCTTATTTTTACACCAAATTTTATCAAATTCTGCATGCGATCGAGTCGAAGTGATGAAGGTTAAGGGTCTGGCTCAAACAAATCCAACACAGGCAGGGCCAGAATTTGAACCTTTAAACACGCCAATTAATGGAATGAATCGAATCCAATACGATTTATGTCTTAGACCGGAAACGTCTGCACGTCTGATACCAGGGAGCTGATAGCCCAGTGGTTAAGGTTTTGGACTCTGGACCGGAAGATCATGGGTTCAAACCCCACCACCACCACCAAGCGGCCACTAGTGGGCCCTTGAGCAAGGCCCTTAACCCTCAATTGCTCACTTGTAAGTCAAATGCTGTATTGTATTGTACTTTGCTGTTTCCAAGTTCTGCTGGAGCATAGAATAGAATCGCCTTTATGTGTACATTACAGCACGGTTCAAATCCTTTCTTGTCTTCCTAAACAAGCTGGGGTCAGAGTGAGGGATATCGGCCATGATGAACATGAGGAGCTGGACCCCTGGAGCACAGTGGGTTAACGGCCTTACTCAAGGACCCACAGCTTGGCGATACCTGGGCTCGAACTTGTTCCAGATCAAGTCCAGCGCCTTCAACCAATGAGATACAACCCCGCCCCCCCCAAAGCTCCTACGGCCAAAAAAACGCTTTATATTATATAGAGGACATTAAACTGATAAGAACAGGTTCTACACTTGATCTTAACCAAAAGGCAGAGAAGCGATCGTGATTAAAAATATAGTAAATTACTCATGTGCTGCTGATCTGACCGTTTATTTCATACGACATACAACATTTACAGCATTCTCTCAGACGCCCTTATCCAGAGAGACTTACAACTGAGAGTGAAGGGCCTTGCTCAAGGGCCCACTTGTGGCAGCTTGGTAGTGGTGGTGGGATTTAAACGTAAGCTCTTCCTCTCCAAAGGCCTGAGCTACCATCTACCCGTATATACACTTATGATCAAAAGATCAGGTTATTTTTTTTCATTCCGGGGGTCAAGAAATAATAAATAAATAAAAATACTTTTCTTGTCTTTTTTTAAAAATACTTTTCTTTCCGTTTTTGAGTTTAAGTCTAGTTATATTGAGCAGAATATTTTTTTTTTACCATTTAAAAAATAAAAATAATCATGAAAAATGTAATGAATTCATCTGCTGCTCACGATGAACTTTTCCACATAGTTTTTCACAGAAACAATATAAAGTGCTGAAAAGAATTTTGGGCCCAACAGACGACTTTACACTCTATTCTGGGTAAGTCATGTTTCGAGCAAAATGTGCAAAGGCAGGTGTTTCAAAAATAATAAAAAAAAAAAAAAAAAAAAAAAAAAAAAACGTATAGTAAAAAAAAAAAAAAAAGTGTGAAAAAAACCAAAAAAAAAAACAAAAAAAAAAAATTAAATTAAAATGAAATCCGTGAAAAAAACGAAAAAAGATTGAATGAAAAAAAGAGAAATCTAAATCATTTGGCCTTCAAAACAGCAGCAGTTCTTCTAGGTACACTTACACACAGTGTTTATGAAGGAACTCGGCTGGTAGGTTGTTCCATCTTGGAGAAGTAAACACAGATCTTCTGTGGATGTAGACGTTCTCACATCCTTCTGTCTTTCCATGTAAATCCCACACACACTCCATGATGTTGAGATCAGGGCTCTGTGGGAGTCGTGCCATCACTTCCACTACTTCTACTTCTTCAAAAGATACTCACAACAAATATTGATTTGATTTAAAATGTTTTCTTTTATTCGCTCACTTTGCATTTTGTAAATTGACAAAAATAAACAATGATTATTTACATATCTCAAAGCATTCTCTGTTTACCGCATGTTTTCACGCCTGCCTAAAACCTACAGAGTGCACAAAGCCCTTTAGTGCTATATGTCTATTATGAAGCGAGACACAGAGATTAGAAGCTTTCATTTTGAAGTAGACTAGTTGCGGGAGCTCGATGGTTAAGGCATTGGACTCTGGACTGGAAGACCGCATGCTCAAATCCCACCACCACCACCAATCTGGGCCGTTGAGCAAAGCCCTTTCATTCCATCTTCTACCGCTTTTTCCCCGACTTCTCTCTCGGGTCGGGGGGAACCTGTGCCTGTCTTGGGCGTCTTCAGGAATTAAAGCAGTATACACCCTGGATGGAACGCCAACCCATAGTAAGGCGCTCAAACACACGCTCACATTCACACACAAGGGACAATTTTCCAAGGTGCCAATCGACCTACCGTGCATGTTTTTAGACTGGCAGGAATACGGAGAATACCGCCCAGAGGCATGGGGAGAACGCTGGCCTGAGGCATGGGGAGAACAGGGGAGTTTTTTTTTTTTTTAGACTGGGGGAACATGGGGAGAACACCTGCCCAACCTCCACAAATATACCAGGCCCATAAACACACTGCATGGCTGAATGATGCAGGAATCGACCCACCCAACCCTAAAGGTGTGAGGCGAATGTGCTAAGAGCCAGGCCCATAAACCCCCTCAATTGCTTGGTTGTCAAGTCGCTCTGGAAAAGGACGTCTGCCAAATGCCATAAATGGAATAGCTTGGGGGAGGAAAAAAAAAAGAGTCCAAGAAAGATGGACTCATTTTTTTGCATACATTTAATGACCCACTGGCATCAACCGATCGTCTCCGTTGCGACAGAGTGCCAAAGCACAGCAAAAGTGGAATAGAGCGGCGGGGAACCTGAGAGACGGCCTACATCTTACCCGTGGCTCTCCAGCCTAGTTCAATTACAGCTCGGGGTCTAAAATGTCACCGGGGCACTTTTGAAAAGATCTGCTTACACTTGCATCACCTGGGCAAGTCATACCTGAGCTTTCTCAGCATGACTAGGCATTCTTCTATGTACTGCTGTTCCACCGGAGTAACCCGCAAGCCGGGACAAATCCTCCTCCCCCCCCTTCCTTCCCAGGTTGCGCGATATTCGGCAAGATCCTTCTCTCTTTTTTTTCTCCGCCGCGGCGGGAAGAATACACACGCACAGCGTTTTCCTATTCAAGCCGCCGAGTCTAAAGATTAAAAGAGGAACCAGACGCTGCAGTGTGGCGTCGAACTGAAATACCCTTACAACACAACCTTGAGATGTCTGAAACAGTTTGTACCTTCATTCAACCCGTGGTGACACAAAAGGCAACATCACAGCATCAAACGCAACAAGCGGCGCCGTCTTCAGCATTACCTTGAACAGACTGGAAATAGCTACTCGGTTTCATGGGAGCGCCTTTTTGAAGTAAAGCTTGGGTGTATATATATATATATATATATATATATAGATAATATATATATATATCTATATATATATATATAAACAGCTCCCCATAGTGTTTCTCTTGATTATTAGGATGGGATGAAGTTAAATGAGCACCTCATGTAACACCCCATGGCGGCGTTTGTTTAAAAAAAAAAAAAAAAACTATGCTGCCCCTTTAAGAATCCTCCTTTCTCTACTGGCAGAGATGGACGTAACATCTCCCTGAAGGATTTGGCTATAATGGGCTTGGCATTTGCAATGGTGATTTACACTGAAGTCGAAGTGAGTCATCTGCATTGATATTTCATGCTGAGTGGCGTTGGGAGCTGCGCTTCCTGGGACCAATGCGGCTCAGGAAAAGCGGGGGGGGGGGGAGGGGGGGGGTGCGAAAATGCACACACACCCCCCTCCAAGCTCTCAGGAAAAGGAAACCAACGATTATTAGTGGGGGGGGGTCCATGCAGCTCTTTTTATTTTTTTGGTCAAAAGTTTCATTGTACGCCTTCTATGCATCAAATTGACCCTGGGAACAAATCTAAGAATCCTGACACTCAAGGATGGGAGGAAGAACTGTCTGTAGTTATTGCCTTTACCAGCAGAGGGAAGAGAAGAGTCAGGAGTGGCTCGCTATCACTAGGCGGTATGAACACTAGACATGAAACGCCTTCGTGTACCAACTTGACCTCCTGGTTCTCTTCAGCCACTTAAACAAAATGGCAAAACAAACAAAAACAAAACCGAGCCAAAAAAAAAAAAAAACACACAAACAAAAACACAACTAAATCAATACCAAAGCTTGTGATAAGGTAGGTTTCTTTTTTTTAGGGGTTTACAGCCAATAATCAGACCTTTCGATAGACAGAGAGAGAGAGACGTTTTTAATCCTCTCGTCTCTCATTTGCAGACAGCGATAAGCAAAGGGAACATGAGAGACACTACTTCTACCTGTGGCTCTCCTGTCCAGTTCAGTTACAGTGTGGGGGTCTAAAATGTCAATGAGGGGACTTTGAGAAAGATCTCCTTACACTAACTAACGCACCATTAAGGAAAGAGGGGGCCTGGAACAAGATCGCTTTTCCTCATTACTCGGTTGTCATGGAACAAAAACGGACAGTAGTGGAAAGTGTGCCTTGTTCCATTTTTTATTTTTTTTATTTTTTAACCCCCACCCTCATTAGCACATTTTTCACTTTATGTGTATTTGTGTCAATAGCACACAATGTTTGTTAGGAACCCAGTTCTTGGGGGTAAGCGGAGAGCTCGTTTTGTTTCCGAGGGTCGGTTTTGTTCCATGTAACTCGCAGGAGATCGGAGCGAGACCGGAGCGAGACCGGAGCATTAAAAGACTCTCAAAGTGAGAAACAAAAAAAAAAAACGAGATCTCCCGCCTTGCTATATGAAATTCCAAAAAAAGATAAACTAGTAGTGCAAGTTATTCCTAACCAAACAAGCTGCCAGGAAAGAGGAGTGACTGTTGACAGTTTGTGGGTACGTGTTGATGGATAAATATACAAAAAGGCATTTTTCTGCTCGATAACAACCATCGCTGTTGTACACCAAAAATGTCTGGAGGAAAAGGTTATTAGACTCGACATTTCCTGGACATAAGATCCAGACTGAGATACTGAAGAATCAGTGGTGTCTGTTTTGGCGTTTACAATAAACAGCTGTCCCTAATCAATGATAATGCAATCGAATAACTATGGGATACAAAACTGACAGTCGTCTGCTGTCGTAGGAAAAAAAAGAATAAATGACGAGGCGATATGATGCGACCTGACTTTTGCCACCCGCCGGGTGTTTTCCTAACGGCAAAAGCGCTTCAAATCAAAGCAAATCGCAACGAATTATTCATTTATTTCGTTGTATTGCGTGCACACTTTATCGATTTATAGCTGCCTTTGATGATGTGGGACACCTGCAAAGCAAAGTGTGCTGTTGGTAATGCTTATAACACCTATAACCAGGTGTTTCATTACTATACTATCTCTTGCAGACAAAAAAATTGATTCTTAATAAATCAAAAATAAGCACATAAACATCCCATCAAATAATCAGTTAAATCGAGTTTATGTCGATGTGGAAAAACTAAATGTTACAATCTCACTTGGAGCTTCCGTAGTCCTCCGGCCCCACGTTCCACTTAAGAAATATCAAATACAACATGGCGGCGCTTTGACGAATCCGAAGAGCTCGTTTCCAAGAGGGGCGCGGTTTCATCAATCGTACGGAAATGGTTGGGGTTTGCAAATTCGGACATTGAAGAAGCCAAAGCCCCGCTATAACACTTGTATAAATGCATATCAATCAAACACACTGTTGAATGGGGAGACGAGTGTGGAAGTGTGGGATAAACACAACATCGACAAACCCCGAAACGAGTAGAAATGGCGGACACATTTTACATTCACAGCATTTAGCACACACCCTTATCCAGGGCGACTTATAACTGAGCAATTGAGGGTTAACGGCCTTGCTCAAGGGCCCACTAGTGGCAGCTTTGTGGTGGTGGGTTTTGAACCTGTGTACTTCTGGTCCCGAGTCTAACACCTTAACCCCTGGGCTACGAAGACCCTACACCCTATTTTCACACCGTATCCAAAATTGTCTGAAAAAAAAATCCGAAAAAAATCAGATTTATATGAAATATTACCCAGCATTATAATAAACATTAAAATATAATAAACATTATAATACACAATGCAAGTAAAACACATTCCTCCAGGAAACAAGGTGCAGAACAGAGCTCTCAAGTACTTGTTGGTGCTGTTGAAGAGGAACCGTGTAAAGATCCGTCAAGTTGCTGAGTTACAGAACCGTGGCGAGGCCGTCGTCAGCCATTTTTTGTTTTGCGTCCAAGTCAAGTGTCCGTCAGTGTATTGATATTTTGCGTCGCCCGGATAAATGAGTTTCGCATCTACCCGAAGTGCAAATAGTAGCAGGTAAATAAACAAATATATGCTAAGAGCATGTAATGAAGAAGTGGATAAATATAAAGGTTTCTTCTGTTTCCATACAGCACAGTGAAAATCCTTCTTTTGCACAATCCAGTCATGAAGCTGCCATGTTACAATACCCCTAGAGCATTCAGAGTTAAGGGCCTTGCTCAAGGGCCCCGAGAGCTGAAAGCCTCAAAGCATGTAAATACCAGGGTTTGAACCTGGTAAACCAGAGCTACCACCTCTCCAGTTGGACGATGTTCATCGTTATATATATCGCTATACAAATAAATGGTCCTTGAAACAACCGAAGCGAAGATAAAACCAACAAACAGCATATTACATGAAAATGCATGAAGACTAAAACAATGCAGCAGAGATTTAATGTGAGATCAATAAATGTGAGTACAAATAAAATAATAAAGTCTATAAAATAAGCACCTATAAAATAATAAATAGTGTTTGTGTGTGTGTGTGTGTGTGTGTGTGTGTGTAGATATTTGGTAATGCTTTAGCATAAATTACATCCTTTGTAGAAACCGTCACTATTTTAACAAAATAACCAAGTTTTTGCAAAAAATAAATAAATAAATAACTAAATATTCAATTGCTGTACAAGTCACAGCAGAATCCAAGATGGCCTCCAGAAACAGCCTTGTCAGGTGAAATATTTGACTGATGAATGCTAAGTAAGTGGATGTGTGCGATCTCGAACAATGTTCGGCCGAACAAAAGCCTAACCCAGAAAGCTTTGATGCTAGTAATTGGATCGTTGCCAAATATAGCACTCGGTTAAAGAAAAGAAAGAAAAAAAAAGTCAAGGAGAAAGAGAAAGAGTGAAGGCTAGACAGCCAACAAGGTGCTTTGCCTGCCAAAATACAGGAAAAGCTTCTGGCAATTGCTCTGACAAGTTGTAATAGTGTTGTTGACTGTAACCACTGATGTATGCCGCCAAGAAGCATGAGCATGTGCACTCTTGCCCTTGACCGTTTCTTCGGCTGGGATCTGAGAAAGACGTCGTACAGGCGATGGCAGGGAATATTCGCTCGCTCTCTGAACCGCGCCACCATTAGCGAATAGCTAACTGTTTTGTGAGGAAAAATTCGTACGTATAAAAGGAAAGGCATTTTAGAATTTAGCATTTGTGTCGTACCGCATTCCTCAGCTATGAATGCCTCAGCGAGTCACTTATGCAGAGGGTTAAAAACCCTCCAAGTGAACATTAAGCCTGTGGAGAGGGTGGCTCGGCTCATCCAGACAAAACAACACCTTCACGTATTGGAAACAAAAATAAATAAATAAATAAATAAAAACCATCTCAGTGTGAATGAAGACTGCAAAGTGACTTCATTCGGGGCATGCAAACGAACGCGAGTATGCATATTCGCGCATGTGCGCGCGCATTCGCTTCAAGTGAAGAGGAAAAAGAAAAAAGGCGTCATTTGACTCTAAAACTTAACAAGGCAATGAAAAAAATTTGTAAGCGGCAGCTGTGATGGTGATCACGTCCAGGTGTGGCCCTGAAGTCCTGTAATGGAGCCGCCTCAATGTGTGCGTCTTGTCCGTCTGTCTGCCTGCCTGTCCGTCTGTCTGTTTGTTTGTCTGTTTTACTATACAGACAGCGCTGTAACTTTCCGCTGTACATCCAGTCTGAATGTCCGATCGCCTCACGCATAGCAACCGCTGTTAAACACGGCTGGATGCCTCGACAAATAATGGTACAATGGAATTAATTTGTAGGTGCATTTTTATTTTAAAAGAAAATATAGGAAAACGTATCTAAATTTAGCACTTATAATGAGTATTCTTACACAGTTTTAATGATAAATGTCCAAAATATATATATATATATATATATATATATATATATATATATATATATATATATATAATATGTATTTTTTGTTTGTTTTGTTATTTCAAGAAAAAAAGAAATGGTTGTATTCAAGGCAGTATATAACATCTGCTAGAATTATAACAAACAGGAAGAAGAAGAAACAAAAAGATTTGCCAAGTAATCTGGTAAACTTAGCACTGATGTGTTTAAACTCTTAAACTCTACAACAGAGAAGTACAAAAAAAAAAGGCCATTTCAGTTAATAGCTAAAATTGTCCTTATATCGAAAGGTTTAATATATATAGAATATATATATATATATATATATAGAAATATATATATATATATATATATATTATTTTTTTTTTTCACATACACAAAAACATCTGTCAACAACACGAAAGGTCTTGTTGCTATAAATAATTCTTTGTCCGTATTTTGTCATAATGGTACACGTTTTTCTATTGTTCACTCAAACTGGAGCTGTAATTATCTTTCATTCAAACAGAGCCAAGTCGAGTCCATGAATGTGTTTGTTGTCTGCTTTAGACCGTATTCATCTTTTCCTGGCAGCTTCAGGGGCCATAAATGAGTGATGTGGTGCACAGAAGCTGGTCTGATTCCACACGGCCCAACCCAAACGATCAGCGGCAATGTGAAAGGCCAATAAACGAGGATATTAGTTCATTTCTTACTCCACTGAACGAACACTATACACTTTGGCTGCTTCAGACTTATACAGAATCGAATATTCTAGCACCTCTCTAGCAGAGAGAGAGAGAGAGAGAGAGAGAGAGGGATGGTTTTGCTTAGTCTGAAAGTCAAAACTCAGCCTACTGATTTCTTCTCACCAAGTGCATATTGAAAGTTTCTGGTAAAACCCGCATGTATTGTTTTTTTTAGGGTTTTTTTTTTTTTTTAGTACATCCAAGGGAATTCTAGTGGGCCGGAGTTAAGGCCTGCAGGAGCAGGGATCTAAGCAAGACATAACTTAAAAACTAAAATAAATTGGCACTATTGATTGTCTTGTTTTCACAGGTGGTTAACTGCCTCGTCAGGGCTGTAAATTCTTTTTAAGGGCCTGTGATCACTCATACGCCGATAAACTGGAGGCTGCTGTCGAGACTGTGCATGGTGGGGGGGGATTGGGCGGATGGGGGGGGTAATTTGGAAGACGGGTTGAAGAATAGATCTGTCCTTAAAGACAGAGAGGAAGACAGTCGAGAAGGAGGAGGAGGAGGAGGAGGAGGAGGAGAAGGTAAGGAAAGGCTGAGGAAGGGATTTATGTCGGGGGTTGGCGCCCCCGCGCATGTCACCAGGTGTTAGCAATGACATCTACGGTGCGTATCCACCTCCGTCCTAAGTCAGGGCCTGTCACAGAGGACTGCCTCAGCTGCTTCACCTACACACATTCTCTATAGACAAGAGAGAGCCAAGTCAGGATGTGTGTGTACAAAGGAACGAGGTCTCATTTGGACTGCAAGCGCGTGTTTGAGACGTGGGGCGGGGGGGGGCAATGGGGGCGGAAGTCATAGAGACGACGATTTGTCGAAGTGCGTGCGTGAGAGACTAAAAACGGAGGCACGTGACCTCGCGTACGTACGTCGCACAGCCAACACTAATTAGCATAATACGATCTTGGAACTTTCCTCCAGGGGACGAATTTCTAGGCGATACGCAGGTTGCGACACGTGCACCACCGCCGCCACGACCCCGGAAACCCCCGGCTACGGCTTAGTGTAATTATGGAGCGGCGTTTACAAAAAAAAACGCACACACAATATCAGTCTGTGTTTGCTAAAGCAGCAAACCTTTGCCTTCTAAGCGGCCCCATTAACAAACAAACGATTTCCTTTGCACAATTCGATGTGGGGGTGAAGGTGTGGGGTTGCGGGAAACCGGGAACTCGGTACTTGGTTGCATTCTTGGCTTAAAATTGCTTTGTTCCAGGGCATGTTAAAGCAGCTGAGGTCAAAGCTGTGGCATTCAGAGCCTCGACCCGTCAGTCACGTCTGCCGGTATTCAAAGCCACAATCCTCATAGCCATACAAACGTAGTATTCCCCGTACAGAATAGGGGGACAAAAACAACATCTAAACATACCTGCCGACAATAAGCGCCGTAACTCGGCCAGACATAAAACATCAAGCAGCGATCGGCTTGTCCGAGAACAAACGCGCGCTTTCCAGAGGCCCTTTTTTTCGAGTAGCGCTACGCAATGCTGAATAGTCGGAGAGCAGCTGCGCAGTTGTGGTCCTGTCTGGCAGCGGTGAATGACGGCTGATAATGAGATGTTTTGATATGAAGGTGAAGTGAACAAAATTGCCTGTATGACTCATATCCCCATCCCATGAATTATAACTCGCACTTTCTCGCTCTCCAGAGTAGCAACTCACGAATAACTTCTTCTAAGTGCACGTAATGAGCGTGCCATGCCAGCGCTGTCCTTTGTCATCGTCTTCATCAAAAATGACGAGAGAGAGAAAGAAAGAGAGAGAGAGAGGGAGAGAGCGCTGTCGGAATAGACAATACCCCGCGTTAAAATGGTATTCCCTGCAGCCACCGCTTATCGATGCCTTTAGAGACGCTTCGGCGTGGTTTAAAAGGGAGCTGGAGGAAAACACATGTTTCGGAGGACAGACGGGGTGACAAGTCTTTTTTAGAATGATATGTATGCTGGTAGTCCCCTTGCGATGAAGATGAGACACCTTACCCAGGAGTCTTAAGAATCACCCTGTAGCCCAAGACTGGTTGTCCACAGAATGCTAGGCACGGTTGGACCGTTAGTACCTGGATGGATGACCTCCTGGGAAAATAAGTAGGTTGCTGCTGGAAGAGGTGTTAGCGAGGCCAGTAGGGTGGCGTTTACCCTGTGCACTCACATATAGTGATGGGGACACTATATTGTCAAAAAAGCCAGACTAAGGTCCTGACAATCTGTGGTCATTAAAAATCCCCTTCGAAAAAGAGTAGAGGCGTGTCCTCGGATCCCTGGCCAATTTTGCCCATTGGCCTCCGACCATCACGGCATCCTCACCGTCCCCATATCTACTGACTGGCTTCATCATTCCGTCTCCTCCACACCAGTAAGCTGGTGTGTGGTGGGTGTTCTAGCACACGATGGCTTCCCTAGCATTGTCCAGGTGGATGGAGGTGGAGGTCCCCCCCTCAGAGCACAGGATCAGCCATGATACAGCGCCCCATGGAGCACTTGCTCAAGGACCCAGGAGTGGCAGATTGCAGATTCCCGGGGCTCGAACCCCCAACCTTCCGATCAGTAGCCCAGCACCTTAGACACTGTGCTAACCCCTTCCCACACCGATTTACCCACAGGATCATACACCGCTACATTTGCCTGCTTATCATTACTACTATCACAACTGTATTAATTATAATTCTCAAATATTATACAAGTTATGGAATGTACTGTAACATTCATTTTCATGGTTCGGACGTATTTATATTGCATAGGTCACCTGCTCATTCCTCATACTCCCATACACTATTAGGACCAATCGCAATCCTGACATAGCAATGTGCATATTATATTATAAGCATATTATAAGAAATGTGCCCTGTTACAAAGCACTGAAACTGGAGACTCCTTCTGAAAATGCCAGATAATTCAATGATTCAAAACTTCACCAACTACATGCTGTTGTAGTAACGGCATCATATCGTTGTGCGTTGTTACCATAGCAACAGTAGCACATTCGCATGAAGGTTTTTAATTTAAACATACCTGCAAGAAAAAGTGTGGCGGTTCCGAACAGACGCACGCATACGTTTTTATACTGGGAATGTGTGTGATGTTGAATAACTATTTCATGTCCATGTTGTTTCGCATTGGCTAAGATGACGAGACGCAGACAACAGATATATCGATATTACAACAAAAATGTAGGAAAAATATTGTATCGTAGTTTGATTCCCATATTACCACTATTTCCTTTAGGTCAGGGGCCAAGAAGGCACAATCAGCTTTGCTTTGTCAATATCTGTGGCATGATGTGTCTTTCCATTCCCTGTGATATTCGTCACTTTGTCTTTTGTGAGCTTTTGGACAAAGTCTAGGGCAAAAAAAAAAAAAAAAAAAAAAAAACGATTCCTCAACAAATTGGAAAATCATCGAGGCAAATTATTTATCTACATTAAAGAACTGAGAAAAAAATGTTGGGCCGAAAAATATGACAAAGAGATTATATTATAATAAAATTATTTTATTTTATAATCCTGGTACGGATAAGGGACACGGTGGTTTAGTGGTTATCACGTTCACCTCACACCGCCAGAGTCCGGGTTCGATTCCTGTCTCGGCCATGTGTGTGTGGAGTTTGCCTCAGGGGGTTTTTCTCCGGGTTCTCTGGTTTCCTCCCCCGGTCCAAAAACATGCACGGTAGGTTGATTGGCACCTTGGAAAATTGTCCCTAGTGTGTGAATCTCTGTGTGTCCTGCGATGGGTTGGCATTCCATCCAGGGTGTATCCTGCCTTAATGCCCATAGACACCTGAGATAGGCACAGGCTCCCTGTGACCCGAGGGAAGATCGGATAAAGAGCTACAAGATGAATGAATGAATGAATCCTGGTACAGTGTGTTGGTACTTTTTAGAGTCATTTGAAACTGATTTTTGTATTTGTATTTATATTAGGGCTGTCAATCGATTTAATCGCACATTATTGCACCATTTATTGCACCATAAATGAATACTTTTCATGTTTCTAATACACTAACCAACTGTAACAGAGGTTATAATTATATACTGTGGTGACCCGCGATAATTACTTCCCCGATCATGACCAATGGGATAATTCAGTTCGGTTAACATCGGATTCAGTCAAAGTCGCTTTCTGAGGAACGAATTAACGACGTACACCGAGGTACCACTGTATATGTATTTTGATGTAATACGGCAGATAAATGCACGACAATTGTTACGTTTTCACAGATACTCCCGTTTTTTTTTTTTTTTTTTTATAAAGGAGACAAATTACTTCTTTAAGAGACCTTTGTATTGTTTGTCAATAAAGAAAAACACTTCTTATACGCTACTTCATACGGATAATCAGTAGAATACTCGATGACTAAAATAATCAGGTCCAAAATAAAACCCACTTTTATCTCAAACGTTTTTGGTGCAAAAATTGTCCAGCACATTGTGTACATTGGGACATCACTTCATCTCCAGATATTACGCAAGAACTTGCATCACCGATATCATATTTGAACGGACAAATTCTATCGTATTATTTATTTATTTATTTTTCCCGCCGCCTCCTGCTTCGTTTAGTGTCTTGCCGATGTCAAGCAGCCCACTTTAATGCAAACGAGACAAAAGGGGGAAAAAGGGTCAAATCTGATCTAACAGTGTATTCAGCAGCAGGCTACAGTACGCTCGACTGCTGGCTCCTTTCAAAAAGGCTTCGCAAGGAAAGCAAGGAAGGCCACGCTATCGCCTGCAGTAAACAATGCATTCTATATTTAAACTCTAATGATGGGGGAGAGAGAGAGAGAGAGAGAGATGAGAGCGAGAGATGAGGGAGAGAGAGAGATTTTTTTTTCTTTTTTTGTTTTTTCGTTTTTTTTGGAGAGAGTTTTTTTGGTTTGTTTTTTTTTTTTGTTTTTTTGTGAGAGAGAGAGAGAGAGAGGGTGTTTTTTTTTTAAAGCCTTGAACTACATACAGAAATTTTAGAGGGGGGAAAAAGAGAGAGAAGGAAAGAAGGGGGGGGGCGGACGGAACGTCCCCTGCTGAAGGGAATTTCATGTCAGTAGATGTGGACAAAGAAGTGGCTGCTGATTAGGCCATTAGGACGTGACAAAGAGCCCGGGCTAAATGAAGACATGCCTGTCTCAGAGTGATGATGGGCTAGAGAGAGAGAGAGAGAGAGAGAGAGAGAGAGAGAGAGAGAGAGAGAGGGAAAGACAGGAACCTTAAGCAGAAGTCGCGTTGAGAAGTTGCTTCCGGACGTGTCATAACGGTACATAAAAGAATGAGACAGATGAACGGATAAAAAGGATGGACAGAAAGCGTGTGGGCTTGTAGAGGAGACGGGGTCTGTCAGAAACAGGCCTTGGGCTGTGTGTTTTAAGACTATCGAATTTGCAACTCATGGTGGGTTTTAAAAAGGAAAAGAAAAAAAAAAAAAAAAAAAAAGAGGTGGGGGGGTGGGGGGGGGGGGGGGGGGGGGGGGGGGGGGGGGGGGGGTGGGGAGGGGGGGGGGGGGGGGGGGGGGGGGGGGGGGGGGGGGGGGGGGGGGGGGGGGGGGGGGGGGGGGGGGGGTGGGGGGGGGGGGGGGGGGGGGGGGGGGGGGGGGGGTGGGGGGGGGGGGGGGTGGGGGGGGGGGGGACAAACACAACCGGACGGAAAAAAGCAACCTACTTCCTAAAAAGCGCTTGTATATAAGCACACACACTTAAGAGTTCTTTTGATTTGTCCGTGCGGCGTGCCTACGAGAGATGAACCCGGTCAGGTAAACGTTTCTGCTGGAGGTCACGTGTTATAACCCTGACCGACTTTCGCTGCTTTAGCTTTATGAAAAACGGCGAACGTTGAGAGTTCAGGGGCAGATTCGCCGTGGATAAAGGATGGGGCGGCTGAGCCAGACAGTTTTCGACAAGGTTCTTTGTCTCGGAGGTAAGCACTATCCCCTGGTATCGTTTTCCGGGGCTGTGCGACACCCACGTATGGGGAGGAGGAGGAGGAGGAGGAGGTGTAGGAGGTAGAGGAGGAACTGGAACTGTCACACTGTGTCAAGCTGTCATTCCTACACCAAAACCCCAGACACCGAGAAATATTCATATCTACACACTTACATAGCTTGACTTGCTCTTGCCCGAAATCGATTACTGTGGGGGGGCGGGGGGGCGCTAATGTCAGATAATTATGTTGTGTAATGGCAAGACGGAGCCGTGTGACGCATTTTTAACGACCGACAACCTTTATGTTTATTTCATTAATGTCACGTCAGCCGATATATAAATAAATGATGGCCGGCACCTCTACCATGACATGCTGGCATCCTCTAAAGACGGTAGCAAACCATGTAAAACAAGCGTTGGACTGTTTCTTCTTCGCCCAATACACAAGGCTGCACTCTTGACATTGACAGGCAAACAATGGGGGCACGAGGGAAATCATTAGCATACTCAACATATTTAGTGCCGGTGTCCCTTCTCAGGAGGAGACGGTGCTTACTGCTTCCTCAGGAATTGTCGATTCAGTGGAAGAACGGACCAAAAATAATTCCTTAACTTCCAGAGTTTATTCCTAGATCTTGTACTGGATAGGAGTGATTTGCATAGTACACCAGTAGCACAGGGATGACAGAAATATCCCATAATATCGGGCCGGATGAATAGGGAGGGTTGGGTTAGGTAGACATACGCCAAACCAAATACGCGGATCAGTAAATGATGATCCGCTGTGGCGACCCCTAACGAGAGAAGAGGAGGGATTACTATGAAATAAGTTTTATTTCTATAAAATAACCATAAAAATAACTATAAAAATAAGTAACGCAATAACGCGTAAATGCAACTTCGCTTTAATTTAATTGACGAACGATTAGTGTGTATTGCCTAGTAGTGTGTATATAACCTACACGTATCAGTAAATATGGAAAGGAACCGAAACCGGAACATAATTCTTAAAGGAGCCACATAGCATATTTACCAATTAAACAACCATTAACAAGGATTACCCTCAAAGAGAACAAGAAATGAATATTAAAAAGAATAATTTCCAGAATAAAAGTAACATTAAATTATCAATAATTTTATTAAAGGGGAGATTTTGAGTGATATAAAATTAGAATAGAATAGAACACAACGACAGTACACAATGCGAAATATAAACAAAAACATAAGCAAATGAATGAGGAGAAAAAATATTAAAAATATGAGGGGGAAAAAAGGATGATTATAACGTTTGTTAGAGTTACTTAGAGTATTAGAAACATAAAAAGTATTCATTTATGGTACATTGAAAACATGCGATTAATGTTAACTTGGCAATCGTTTAATCACAATTCAATATTTTATTCTATTTTCTTGTTTTGTTTTTTTTTTTGTTTTTTTGTATTTATATATATATATTTTTTTTTTTGTTGTTTGTTGTTGTTTTGTTTGTTTTGTTTTTTATTATATATTTTATTTATATATACTATATATATATATATATATATATATATATATATATATACGTTATTAATTTTTATTTTGTTATTATTTATATACATTTTGTTTTTATAGCTGGGGTCAGGGTCAGCCATGATACAGCAGGCGAGGGTTAAAGACCTGGCAGATTGGCGATACTGATCGCCAACAACCCCAACCTTCTGATCAGTAGCCCAGCGCCTTAAACCACTGAGGAGTATATTTGGAGTGTGCTTGTGGGTATTTGTGGTCCACAGCCCCAAAGGTATTAGTAAATCCAGGTACTGACGTAGGTGGAGCGACGGGGCCTCAGATGCAGTCAATTTTCCAATTCATACCAATGGTGTTCAATAGGGTTCTCTATATCAGGCCACTCAAGACCTGCCTCCTCAAATCATGTACAGCATATTTACATTTACAGCATTTACTCCCTTATCCAGAGCAACATACAACTGAGAGGGTTAAGGGCCTTGCTTCGAAGGCCCACTAGTGGCAGCATGGTGGTGGTGCATGGAATTGAACTTGCAACCCTCGTGGAGCTCGCTTTTTTGTGCATTGTCATGCTGGAGCGGGTTTGGGTTTAAGTTAGCGCTGGGCGATATGTCAAATTATCGATTTTGGATACAGTGGGGAAAATGTTTGTTTTTTTTACCCGTTTGTAGTCGGTGTTTTGGGGTTTGCTGTTGTCATGTTTATCCCGCAGCGCCACACACATTCAACAACGTGTTTATTTGAGGTGCGGGAATAAATGAGTCGTGCTGCTTCCTTTAGTTTCCACACACATTAGACAAATGTTACAGCGGGGCTTTGGCTTGTTGGACGTCTAAAGTTGCAAACCCAGACTGTCCCCTTACGACTGATGAAACCCCGCCCCCTCCTGGAAACGAGCCCTTGAGAGCGCGCCGCCATGTCGTATATATCGTATTTCCTAAGTGGAAAGTGTGCTGTGCCAAACCGAAGTGAAATCGTAAAATCGATTTTCGTTTACCCCCCCCCCCCCCCCCCAACATCGGCATAACCCATAAACTCGAATGAATCGATAACGGCGATTAATCTCCCAGCTCTAATTTAAGCGAAAGCAATATAGCGCATCCTATACAATTTCTGCGCCTCCCGCTTTGTGGGAGAAGAACCACATATGGCAGGAAAGGTCAAGTTTCCCAATATGTTTGTCCTTATAGTGTAACTGGATAGCTAAAGGGATCTTACCTTTCTAAAGTACTCCTTTACTTCACACAGGGTTTCCTATGAATCATTAAGGATTCTGGAATAATTCTTTAGGGCAAAACTTTTCGGGGACCGCAGACTCAGGCCAGACAATTATCCCTAGTGTTGGAATGGGAGGATTGGTCTACACGTGCAAGTAAACACAATAATACAATGCAAATCATATAACTGGTATGCATTTTATATATATGATATGATAAATGAAAATGTATCTGACCATAATGCAAAATCATAGAATAGGGTAAAAAAAAATTTTTTTTTTTTTTTAAATAATACATTCTGTACACTGCAAAAGTCAATAAATGGAAATACAATCGACATTAAATATTTATTCGTTCTGTGCAGACCGATATTAAACGATCCGCTGGGTTTTAGTTCAGCCTTTTCGCCATGCATCTGTGTAGCTTTCGTAAACATCTCAGTCAAATTTGTTTGCAAAAAAATAAAAATAACAAAATCTATATGGTTCTATGTAGAACGATGTATTCTATCTATGTAGAATAACATGCATTCATGAGCAATGCCTTAGAGCAAGTTGAAGTTTTTCTTAAGCGACATTCCAGTACTACATTAACTGAAGGGGGGAAAAAAAAGCTTAGCGGTAAAGCAGTGTAGCTTTGCTCTTTGTATTCCTTTTGTAAGATCATCTGCCAAAATACACAAGCATTAAACACCAATAAACGTGAATGTATTTCAAAGTTGGGAGATATTCTTCCTAAGACTGTACACGTGCCGTGTGAGCGTTCATTATCTTAACCTGCCGAAGCTTTGAACTAGCGGCATAATGCGATTCAGCCGTCTTCTTTTTGCCGGTGTATAAGCCATCACACCTGTATCTCCTCCTTCATTCACTCATTCGCCGCACAATAGTGCGGCGTGTTAGCCTGCAGAAGACGGCGGAAAAAAAAAAGCCTGACGCCTGCGCCCGCAGGCACAAACGCTGCCGCTCACCTGGGAGTGTTTGCACTGAAATCATCAAAGTTCAAGCCTAGCATGACACTAATACAGCGCTAACGGTTGACCCGGTTGCTCCACAATACCCTGAGCGACAGCATGGCATGTTCAGGTACAAATGGAGGTTGTGTCTCAAGTTATAATAGGATTTGGAGCAGACGTTTCAGTGTATTGTACTGAAGTCAAGGTAACATTCGATCTGTACCACGGCATACGAGATGATCCATTTAAAAAAAAAAAAAAAAAAATGAACATCACCTGGCATTCGTTACAGGATTATAACTATTGCTTCAAGGCAAATTCATGATTCGGTTAGTCCATTTAGCTAAATACAGGCCTTATTACTCCTGCTAAACTTGGAGTGCTGTGGAGAGCTAAAGGAGGCTGCGGAATGAAAAAGGGGTTGCTACGGTGCAAAAACAAACCTCACCGATCACATTTTGATTCACGGATCGGATTATTTTCTTCCGGATCGCAAATACTGGGGAGGAGACTAATAATTCCCTTTCCATTTATAATTAGTAAAGTTGCAGGAAGGAAATGTTTCCATACATAAGTTATGAATAATGCCCGAGGCATTTTAAAACTACTTCTGCTCCTTGTTGACCCATTAACAAGTTCGTGTGGTCACATGACTGCTCTGTGTTATTATGAAATTACTTAGACCCCAAAAATTCATTAAATATTCAATATGTTGACATTTATACATCGTATACGTCTGCCGAAGCGCGAGTTGTGATCTGTACGTATCAGGGAAATAGCTTTTGATAAAATCGCGTGTACTATAGACTGGCGATAAATACATGGATTTAGTTTGTGTGTGGCTTCTCCACAGACAGGAATAGCACACCGCTATACTGTGCAAAATGTAATAAATAAATACGAGTGAGAATAATAACGAGTTCAGTTACACAAGTAGTTTCCCTACACTGCGGAGGAACTTTTTGAACGCAGTGTATTTGTATTTTGATCTGATATGTTGATTAAATACAATAAATGGGTTTAGTCTTCACGGATATACGCAAAACCTCACGGACCACATTACGGGTTTTGAATCACGGTTCGGATCATTTTTTCCGGATCGGTAAATATGGGGGAGGAGCCTAATAATTCGCTTTCCGTTTCCATTTGTAGAAAAATGCAAATTTTTTCTAAAAAGTAAAACAGATTCCTTGTTCGTTTTAAGTCACCTGCCATGTTTTCTCTCTCTTTTTTAGCACTGCTCTTTAATATAGAAAAAAAAAACATCTTGTACCATTTTCCTTCAATTTCACAATTAT
>JACRUU010000010.1:4199674-4212174 GCA_030449085.1 Kryptopterus vitreolus | reverse complement strand
CCAATCAGCATTAAGTGAGATTCAGCATCCCTGATAAACTGACACATGAGGAACTCCTGGTCAGCCTTCAACACAAATCTGCTGCAATAAATGATGGCGCATGATAATTCAAATAACAACATGCCTGCGGTTTTGGCGCCTTTTCCCTAATCAAGGCCATCACTTTCTCCAGCCCCGATGACTCATCGCCCGATCCGTCTGTCCATAGGGCATCCGTCTGATTAGCGAGGCCCACGCTAGGCACAGAATGTAAATACTGTAATAAACCCTTGGTTATAACTTTGTTTGCGTCTATTTTTTTTCTCTCTCGATCTTCCGAGATTTTTCCCCGAGTTACTGTTAATAAAGCCTCGCTCGAGGTGCACTTTCGCAGAAAAGCGTCATATCCGACTCCCTTTCTGCACCGAGGAGTCGCTCACGTCGTTAGCGTAATTATCTTTCACATCGTTGCACATCGAGCTTGCATCAAAGGAGTGTGTGTTTTGCTTTACATTCAGACTAGCAGGCATTACAAGAGCATTATCTAACCAGAAATGTCAAGGTTGCGGGAAGAACGAACGTTTTCTTTTTTGGATATATACATGATATATATACATGAGATCAGTACATCAGTACATAAAAATGTGTCCAATAAAGTGATGCAATGTATTTATTTGTCTCTACTTGTTTTGGGTGAGAACATTGATCGTTCTGTTTGACATGTAGAAAGTACATGGCTTTTACCCCAGCGTGTTGATCTGCTGTATAATGGTGCATACGGGGATAATTGGACAAATATTGTGTGGTAAACTTGAGGCTCAGATGGTGGAATGAGCATATTCAAATCAATGCATTTGGCATTTTCACCAATAGAAACTACATTTATCAACTGAAAACTACATTGGAAATAGAAAATACGACATTTTATTGGAAAGCAAATAAGCATAGTGTTTACTCAAAAACCTGTTGGTCAGTAGCCTTTTAAGGGGAAAGTGCAAGTTAAGTTTTATCTCTTATTTTAACCCAAAAGGAAATTCTTTTGCAAAGACAAAAACAAAGGGCTTCATAGTGTTGCTGTTGATATCGAATAATTTTACAGATTATTACATCGATTCATTAAGTAATCAGATACAGGCACTTTTTTCTAAATATACAATCAAAAAATAAGACAAAGCATTTCCTTCTTTAAAAAAAAGTAACATTTTTAGTGCTGAATTTGCCTGCAAGAATATCTTTAAAAAATAAACCCATTAACTGCATAGAAACGCCATATTACATTCATTAATTCATCTTCTACCTGCTATATCCGATCTTCCCTCGGGTCACGGGGAGCCTGTGCCTATCTCAGGCATTAAGGGGCATTAATGGGCATTAAGGCAGGATACACCCTGGATGGAATGCCAACCCATCGCAGGACACACACACACACACATTCACACACTAGGTTCAATTTTCCAAGGTGCCAATCAACCTACCGTGCATGTTTTTGGACCGGGGAGGAAACCGGAGAACCCAGAGAAAAACCCCCTGAGGCACGGGGAGAACATGCAAACTCCACACACACATGGCCGAGACAGGAATCGAACCCGGACCCTGGAGGTGCGAGGTGAACGTGATAACTACTAAGCCACGGGTGCCCCACGCCATATTACATCAAATAGTGAAATAAAAATGATCATAAACTATTTCATCATTTTTTAATTCGAAATGATCCCAAACTTTCTGCCATTTGCTTTGGCTTGAATCCTCTTTTTCTATCGTCCAGTCTGTCCAGAGCTCTCTAGAATTGCGCTGATTACGGTCCGTGTGGAAACACGCTGCTCTGTTTGTGCACTAAGGCAAATCATGTGTATTTGAATTACTCGAGTCGCCCGAGGAATCCTTTCAGCTCAGCTTCAAGAAAAAGAAGCGAAAATAAATACAAAAGAAATGTTCTTGCTATATACAAATATTTTCAGTAAAGTACTCGGACACATTGTACATAAAAAACGATCCAATATGTACATTAACATACATGGCATTTATGGTGAGATAACGTATACTGTATAACAGAACAGTTCACTGTATCACCTCGGCTCACTACTGAAAAGAAGAGGAGAGCTATTTTTGTATTTTTTTATTTGACATACTTTGTTGATCCCGTGAGGGAAATTATTTTTCTTCGCATATCCCAGCTTGTTCGGAAGCTGGGGTCAGAGCGCAGGGTCAGCCATGATACAGCACCCCTGGAGCACCGAGGGTTAAAGGCCTCGCTCAAGGACCCAAGGATGGCAGTTTGGTGATAGCTGGGCTCGAACCCTCCGACCTTCCGATCAGTAGCTCAGCGCCTGAACTTACACCCCTCCCCCTCATATAGAGTTTGATGGAAACTGGTACATTAGGAACAATCTCATTATTACATATTTCCCATTATACCCGGTAATGAAGGGGCAGCAAAGCAACAACGCCGTCTCACTATCCCGAATTTGCGGTATGTGGAGCTCTGTGTGATTTCCATGACGGATAAATATTCTTCCAAAAAAATTCGATTGTCAAAAATAAAGCAGTAACATGCGCCCCTCCCTGTTAAATTTGGGCTCCCCGTAAAACCACCTCAAAGCTTAACGAACAGGAGGTGCCGACATCTTTTCCCAGAGAAGTCAAAAACTGGTATGTTGCCATGTGGAACGCTCGAGGGCTCCTGCTGAGCTCACGCTAGGAGGCAGTCCCCTCTGCGCCAGAACAGCCACCTGGTACGAGCGCAATACATTTGGCTAATGAACTCTTGGACTCTGTTTCATGCCTGCGCCTCCACCGCCGTTGACGATTTTCTATTCATGAGGGTAATGAGAAGTGGGGATCAGAGAGACTGTGTGTGTGTGTGCGCGAGAGAGAGAGAGAGAGAGAGAGAGAGAGAGAGAGAGAGAGAAGAGCAGTGTTCATGGCCACTGATAACCCCACACCAAACTCGCAACCTTACGAGGCTTGAGCTTAATATCTGACAGTCAATCAGCTCCGCCATCCCTCGCCGGCGTGTTTAATTACAGGGATTAATTATTAACCAGCCTTCTCTTTCAACAGGACGCACTCGTCCAAAATAACACTGCGCCAGGGCCGAAAGGGACGACGCACGAGCACAAGCCTTCCGGGCCAAAAGTGGGGCTCGCGTCCCTTGGAGAAAAAGCTTTCTGCCACTGAGATCTATATACGTCGCCTTACGGGCCGCAGGATAATGACGACGGGGGAAGTGGAATTCTCAGGTGCTGAAGAAAATTTGACTTTGGAGCTCGACATGGCGTCACTACCTGTTAAAGGGGGGAAAGAAATAAATAAATACCACCTGGCGTCGCTGTCACTGGGGCTTTCGTGCATGGCCTGTGTGTTCATAAATACTTTATGAACAGTATTTAAGATGCAACAGAGAATGTTCAACACCACCTGTTGCATGCTGGAATATTCTAGTAAAAGTCCAGTAATGTAATGCTTAAGATACAGTTTCACGTTGTTATTTTTATTTATTTATTTTTTATGTAACAACACAAAGAGTTCCGTTTGGCTTCAAATTTGCGAATATGAAGTGACATGAAAAGGAAGCAAAATATTTGGTTATGCGAAAAACATAAACGCGGTCGTATATTTTTCTGTTTAAAGTTTCATTATCTCGCCACGTATTTCTTTCTGTTTTCGCCGTTTTAAACCCCAGAAATTCAGAGCGCTTAAAGCACCTGCGAAGTGTGCACACACACACAAAAAAAACGGTGAATTTTGGAAATGGCCCCAAAAATGCCTATAAACTCCTCTTTTTAGAGTTTAAACACTAAATATGCACATTTGTTTCATTTCGAACTCATTAACAAAATGAGTATGTAAAGGTAAACCTGTATAATATGTTCAGTACTGTGCTGCTCTCACAGGGATAGAATATAAAAATCCCAATGTTAACCCTATATGTACATACTACTGACCTACATGTACTGAAACTCATCCAAGTGCAAATTATTTGGTATACGTTTCCAGTGTACAGTTAGACGTTAAGATACTGTAATAATTCATTCTAATTTAATAAAAATAAAGTAAAAAAATGTTATGGGTACTCACCAATAACAAATGATAAATGAATAATTTAGCGATATAACATGAGAAATTATATATTGCCACAAAAAGCCAAAAAAAATTGTGTGTGTTTTTTTAAGGAAGGAAAACAGTAAAAGTACATTATAGACTTTAGAAACTTGTATTGTAGTGATCCAAAGAAATTAGTTTGGCAGCTCTCAGAGACAAGCAAGCAGCAATTAAAGAACAAATATAACCACTAAAAAAAAAAAATATATATATATATATATATATATATATATATACACACACACACACACACACACACACACACACACACACACACACACACACACACACACAACATGAAATAAATAAATACCGTAAATTCTGGACTATAAAGCGCACCTGCATATAAGCCGCATCCGCTCTATTTAAAAAAAAAAAAAAAAAAAATAATAAATAAGCCGCACCTGCATACAAGCCGCATCCGCTTTTGAATTGTAAATGTACATGTATGTACCTAAATAGATCCTTTCCTAACCTGTATTTTAACACGGTGTAACGGTGGACGCTGCACAGAGACGCGGAGATCCGGAATTCATACAAAACAGGATTTATTAGAATAAAGAACTCAGGAGACGCCGCTCATACGGAGCGGCCAGACAGGCTAGGGAGCCTTGCGCTCTGCGCGCCGTGGTACCGGGAGTACCGGAGAGCAGAGCAGGAGCGGTGGCGGACTTGGAAGTCCGGGAATCGGGAACAGACAAAGGTTAGGCATAAACATATATCGAGCGTCCGTGTCCGCGACACTAGGTATGTGCTACGAGCCCGGACGGGGATTGTAGGGAGAAACCGGGCTTATATCGGGATTTGTGCGTGTGTGTGTGTGGTGTGTGTGGGGGTGGGGGGAGGGGGGGGAGAGGGGGGCCCCGTGACACCGCGGGGGGGGGGGGGGGGGGGGGGGGGGGGGGGGGGGTGGGGGGGGGTGGGGGGGGGGGGTGGGGGTGGGGGGGGGGGGGGGGGGGGGGGGGGGGTTGGGGAGGAGAGAGAGAGAGAGAGAGAGCACCGAGCAGCAACTTTGCTGATTAAAACGGGACAGAACCAAGAGAAAATAAGCGCTATTTACAGTATTTATCTTCATTTCTCCTGTGTGTGAAATCACGTCACCTTAACCTTGTAAAGATAGAGTTTGTCCTCCTTCTATCCGCTTCTACCCACTTATATCTGCTAAAGAGGAACTAGCGCATTCTTCTTCTTTGCATTTATTTTGTGTTAGTTTTGATTCTAATTCCGGTTAGAGCCCCTAGCGGTCGGGAAAAAATCTGCAGAATAGCCGCACCTTATTATTAGCCGCATGGTTCAAAACCTAGGAAAAAAGTAGCGGCTTATAGTCCAGAATTTACGGTAAGTAATAATTTGAAAAAATATATATATACATATACACACTATATACAATATATACCGTTTAATTTTTTTAACTAACTAGTGGAATTACTAGTGGAAAACAGCAGCTCAGATTTTATGAAGAAAAATCCCAAGTAATACGTGATTGCTTTGGGAATAACAATCAAATGAACTTGTTTCGTATTAATTAATAACAGTTGAAATGGAAAGCAAGGAAAATAAAAAAATAAAATAATGTAATGAAAAGTAACCAAAAGAGAAGGGAAGAAAAAAATGGAACGAAAAGAAATGAAAAGAAACTACAAGAAAGGAAGGGAAAAAAAAGAAACAAAACGAAATGAAAAAAGTCAAAGAAAAAATGAGACGAAAAGAAAAGAATGGACACCTGAGCTTGCAATTTATTCTAACAAGATCAATGAAAAAGCAAACATATTATTTGAGCTAATCTGACCAATATTGCAGTTAATTAGGCTTAATTAATTAAGCAATCCAAAGAACATGCTCGGAACTACAATGAGTCACTTTGAGGTTAATCCTTCATAACACTTCAGATCACAGATTATGAAGCATGAAATACTTCAGAATGGGCATCACAGATGAGGCCCAAAACATGTATACTTACAAATACCAATAAAATGTTTAAACACTATAATCACTAAATTCACCCTCAATAAACACAAGTCCTTTGTTTCTAATAAAACAAGACATTATTCAAAATTTTGCACAAAAAAAACTGATTTGTATAGATTAGGTTTTTCTGAACAATTGTAACAGTTTGTTTAGTTGTTGTTGTTGTTTAGAATTATCACTCAATTATATGGTGACCTTGAATGTTCTGAAACGTGCCTTTAAATAAAAAGCATTATTATTATTATTATTATTATTATTATTACTACTACTACTACTACTACTTGAGCTGTCAATCAAAATGAAAATATTTAACCACGATTAATCGCGTGATTTACTCGTAAATTAAATTTCTAATAATATTAATAATACATTTGGTACTCGAAATGTACCAAAATACTATTCCAGTTTTGATATTGGTGCAGGGAAACACATTTTCAGTGATAAAATATAATTTTTTTGGATGGGAATTTTTGATGGAGTAAAGAAAGTATTTATTGAATGAATGTGTGTCACGTTGAAGGATTTAATTTCGCATCATTTATAGTTCTATTTTTTTTTTTATACGATTGGTCAAACAGAACTGAACGCTGAATTAATGGCGCATTAATAACATTACAATCACTTTGCATTAATGGGTTATTAACAAGTTAATTCTGACAGGCCTGATTATTATTATTGCTATTAAAATAGTCCATTTGAATGCATAAACAACCGGGAGGCGCGCAAAATTAATCTAAATGCATATTTACCACCGTAGCATGTTCTCCATTCAGAGGCCACTGAGGCTGGAGGGTTAATGATCATGACCTTCATCCAGGCTACATGTCACGCAAAGACGAAATTGCCCTTTAAGATTGATATAGGGGGCATCTCTTTTCTCATATCCATCCATTTGATATTATTAGAAAAACTGACTTCAGATCAGCAATGCGTGCCTTCCATTGACAGCTCGTTAATCATCGCCGAGCAGGGTATCCAGTCCCAGGGCTGAGGATTCCCTCACGCTTGTCCCATGTCCGCGCCCGCTGGTCCGCCTTGCTCGGAACGTTGGAGCAGTGCTGCGGGGAACGGAGATTCCAACAGGCGATAAAACAAAGCAAATTCGCTTTCCATCAGGAAAAGTGCCTTCGCCACGTGGGACTGGATGCGCCAGGAAAGTGTCAAACGTGAGGTCACTAAATGAGATTCGACCAGACTTTAATCGTCCGTGGGCAGACTTTAGGGGGACCGCCGGGGGCAGTGAGGAATTTATCACAGCTGAAGTCGGGTCGTGGGTGAACCTGCCTCGGTGAAAAACGGCTCTGCGGCCGAGATGTGAGGCTACGGACGTAGGCGCGCTATAAGTCTTCGGGAAGGAGCGTCAGGGAGAGACGTTCGTCTGGTAATCAAAGGTGAGGTCAATAGTTAGTGAGTCAGTGCATCCACAAATCCACCAAGAGCAACCAGAGTGGACGACAATGAGTCAGGAAATTCATCTGAACTTTGATTTGCTCTGCCTACTTACTCGGGTAAATCTCTGATTACGATTCAGCAGAGGCATCGTGACAGGATGGAGGGGGGGATGAGGGGTGGAGGTGGGGTATCGCTTAGGAGAGCAGGATTTGCAGTATTTAAAAAAAGAAAAGAAAAAACAAGCCTAACACCAATCCCAGTGAAGAAACTATACGCCATGACTCATGCGGCTGCGGACGTCCATCAGCAGCCATTAAGTTGAATGTGGACGATCCTCGAGAAATCTCGATACTGTGACCGAGTTCCTGTCAGCATGGAAGTGTCCTCCCACCAGGATCTCTAGTTTCCTCCCTTTTCCCAAAAGCATGCGAGTGGATTCATTATTTACAGTAAATAGTTACTAGGTATGAATGAGTATGTGTGTGCGTAGTGACCTGCGTTCCGGGGAAAGGCCCCCTGATACACCGCAACCCTGACCACGGTAAAGTGCTTACTGACAAAGCTGATGATGATGATAATGATGATGATGATGATGACGCTTCTGGCATTATAGGAATTCCCCGAAAGAGTGAATGACGAACACCATGTCGCGGCCGTAATCGTAATTGTAAATGGCGAAGATGAAACAAAACAAAAAAAAGAGAAAATCAACTGGAAGGTGCGCGTCCTGAAAGCCTTTGTCACATTGGCTGCACTGGCGCACGAGGCAGAGAGAAAATTACTGCCACTGTGTCACATCTGGTTTCGTGATTGAGCCGAAACAGCAAGGAATGAAAAACCCTGAACCTGTGAACCCCCCTACCCCCCCCCCATGAATCTGTTCCACTCAGTTAGGTTCCATCTGCACTTGGAGATTGGGCCAAAAAAGAAACAGGACAAGATGAAATGACATCGCAAAATGAAATCTGTCTTGCTACATTTTCATTTAGCGCAAATCTTTCCCTAACAATATCACTGGCGAACGAGACAGTTGCACTGCTGCCGAGCTAATTCGCAAACGGCGGGGGGCAGCATGTGCGTCGCGTCCCTTTAAAGATAGGTTCGGTCAGAATCTTCACTCGGAAGACAGGGTCTGAAGGGCTGCAGCAGGACGGAGAGAGTTCATTTCTCTCGCTCTGATGTGAAACTCTTTCCCCACTTGCCTCCGTCTTCCTCCCACACTACTCTGCTGTAATCAAACCGTCGGCCCCGCTGCCTTGTACTGCCCATTATTCAATTAGCCAAATGCTACAAACGCATCCTAATGGCTAAGATAATTAGAGTAAAATGGTTATCCGCACTGGCCGAGTGGATCTATTTTAGGTGAATAGGAAAATATCTAATTGTCGCAAATGCAATCTTTCACCGCCTACTTTGGCTCTAAACGAGGCGGGTGTAGTTTGGGTAATTTATGGGTGCAGGCTAGGTAACAGACGCCCATCTGGTGACTAGCACGCTATGTCTTCCCCTATCCCTGGTAGCGCAATTACAGACAGACCCGATAAATCCTTAATAGTACGAATAAGGGGAGCGGAAACCCAGGGATCACTTACGGACGGATCAAATCTTTTCTACTCCTAGGCTTCATTACATCTAGTTCCAGTTTCCTGTGCTTCAGTGTGTAATATGTCCACAAAAAGTCCTTTGTTCCAAAGTGAGACTAAAATGAGTACCCACTGATGCCCCAAAACAGAATTATCCCGGTGCTTCCTAGCTGTGCATTCGCTCTTCGCCGGATATTCCGATGAGTTGTTCCTTGTCTTTTGATTTGTTTTCAAAGCTCTGAATATTGGCCAATATCTAAGTCTGATTCCGTAATAATTCCCCTTAATAACTATGCCATAGAGGCAAGCATTGATGGGTGCTCAAACAACATTTTCTAGAGTAATTTTGTCTGCCTTTGCTATTGTGTAAACCAACAATCAATATGATAACTTCTTCAAAAGTTTCGCGACTAATGATGTTAAGGCTTGCTCATCATGGACAGCATGTAGGAACAAAGGGCAAATGTGAAAGTCTGGGAATATCTGCCACGGGTAAACAAATCGTTTAAAGCGTTGCGAGTGGGACTTAAGAGTGGAAGAACATCACTACAAGCCGACAAGAGTTCAGGAAGACATTTACGGCATTTGCTAGACGTCTTTATCCAGAGCGACTTACAACTGAGCAATTGAGGGATAAAAGCCGTGCTCAAGGGCCCACTATTGGTAGCTTGGTGGTTGTGGGGCTTGAACCTGCGATCTTCTGGTCTAGAGGCCAACACCTTACCACTAAACCACCAACTTCCTATAGGTAGGTGACCCATAAACAAGCTGGACCCACCAAAATGTTGAAACCTTTCAGCAACTTGTGCATGATGATCACAATCCACATGATCTCTGGCTTCTGCAGATTTCACTCTTTTTCCCCAAAAGTGAAGATGCATCTCAGAGGTCGCCATTTTGAAACCACTGCGGAGATCCGGCGCGAATAGAAGAAGGTGCTTGGCACACTTCGAAAAGTAGACTTCCAGAACACATTCCAGAAACGACAGAATAAGGGGAGAGTTGTAGCTCAGTGGTTAAGGCACTGGGCAACTAATCAGAAGATTGGGGGGTTCAAGCCCTGGCATTACCAAGCTGCCCCCGGTGAGTTCTTGATTGACGCCCTTAACCCTCTGTGCTCCGGGGGATGATCCTGCACTCTGACCCCAGCTTCCAAACAAGCTGGAATATGCGAGGAAGAGACAAGAAATTCCGAGAGGGAATAATGCACCAATCAGGTGTAACAATATGACCACCTGCCTAATATTGTGTTGGTCCCCATTTTGATGGCCAACACAGTCCTGACCCATCGAGCATTAGCAGCTTTATTAACTTCTTGGGAAATTTGAACGACAGGAACTTATCTATTCGATAGGAACACGGGGGCTAGCCTTCGCTCCCGACATGCATCAATGAGCCTTGGTCAACCATGACCCTGTCGCCAGTTCACCACTGCTCATCCCTTGTTGACAATGTTTACCAGATACCAAAGACCAGGAACACCCCACACGTTTGGAGATGATCTGACCCAGAGATCATTTAGCCATCACAATTTGGCCCTTTTCAAAGTCCCTCAGATTTTTAGACTTGCCCATTTTTCCTGCTTCTAACTTTGAGGACCAAATGTTCCCTATATATCCCACACACTGTGCAATGTGTTCGAGCTCCTGTTGCTCAAGTTGCTGAAGAAGTTAATGCTGGATGGGTCAGGACTGTTGTGGACAACAAAATGGGGGCCAACACTATTACACATATCAATCCATCCATCCATCCATCCGTCTTCTACCACTTTATCCGACTTCTCTCTCAGATCGTGGGGAACCTGTGCCTCTCGGGTGTCTTTGGGCATCTAGGTAAGACACACCCTATATGGAATGACAACCCCAATATCTTGAGCGGCAAGTGTTATGCATTTTATCCGTTAAATAAAATATCTCCCACTTATTACCATTTACTAGATTTAATGTAAAAGAGAAAATCCTGGTTCCTTATTTCAAAAGAAAATACACTCAGTGCTCTTAAAGTTGCGTAACAACGGGGGCCTGCGAGCGTTTAACAGTGTTCCCGCTCTCTCCATTCATGCCTCGGCGTCTGAGGAGGAAGCAGATTAGAGCAATGTAATCTGTTTACACGCATTTGTGGAATCCCCTCATTTCTGCCTGTGCAGTGCAGCAAGCTGAAGGGTATTAAAAAAAAAAAAAGAAAAAAAAAAAAAAGGAAGAGAATCCTCCACCTGTGCTGCCTCTCCGTGCACTGGATACCTGCGTGGGAGGCGCTCGACCGCTGAAAGCCTACATTTACCCACTTTGGCATAATTGCGGCGTTTACTCTCGGCCCGCCTAAGTGCTCCATTCATGCCGCTTCGCCTCGCCTGACGAGAGCCTCCGCGTAGGGGTTGATTGCTTTACAATAGCAGATCAAAATATTAGAGTGATTCCTCTCAGGGATCATAGAGTGTGTTTGACTAACACTATCATTAAGTTGTCCGTCAAGCGGCACACGCAGACGGCTGGATGAATAGAAGAGTGTGTGTGTGGGTAAGAACGAGGCGTATTGTAACGGCAGTAAAAGAACCGATGGTCTGTTTATTCCCGATCATTAACCGCGGCGCGCGGCTGAAGAAATGATTCTGCTATCAATTACCGAAATTATTCAATTGCCTCAAATTGAATATAAACGCCGGTTACGCTTTTGCTTGTCTGCGTCCCGGCGATTTCCTGCCTATTCGTTTTGCTATTGCAAAAACAGGCTGCTTAAACACACTGCGGATTCTTTGATCCGAAAAAGCACCGGGGCTCTTCGCTTATTGGTTAAACAGAGATTCCTTTCGTTGTTCTTCAAGTGGCCTATTTTCTTCACTCCACGTGGATGCTCCATCAATCTGAGCTAAAAACAACATGTTCTATCTGAGGACATCTCAGGAAATATAGGGCACGAGGTCGAAACCCAAGCACGCCGGACTGACAGCAGGTAAAGCCGCCTCTCGGCCCTGACAAGAAAAACGTGAACTCCACATCTGCGACGCTGCAGGATCCCAGCAATATCACGAGCTGCCTGATTACGCTTTTTATCATTGCCTAATTCGATCTTTTGGCAAGCTCTCGCTGCACCAGTTGGCCCATGGGCGGATGATGGTTAAGTCGAGAGATGCAAACTTTAGTCAGGAGTTGCGCCGCTTGACTCACTCGCTGACCCGAGGCCTCAACCTGCACCGGCGATGCTGCCTACCGTAGGACCGGGAGGGCTCCTCGCTGAGCCGCTCACCACAGCAGAAGGCCCTTTGACTCATGCCCATCTGGCCCACTAGCACGTTAAGAGCACGCCAAGGTCCCTGCTAGTGCCACCTCGCTACCTCGTCCGAGCAGATCGGGAAGCCTTTTTCGAAAGTTTGCGCTGATGAACAAGTTCCCTTTGCAGCACGACTGCATGTGGTTAGTAAAGGAGATGACAAGTCAACAAGCCGCCTCCGAGTTCTCCCACGTGCGCACACGATTACAC
>JACRUU010000010.1:4184674-4194674 GCA_030449085.1 Kryptopterus vitreolus | reverse complement strand
TATATATATATATATATATATATATATATATATATATATTATAACCTATTTTACCTCTCAAGGACTAATTGTGTCCTGGATGGTTTGTTTTGGTCATGTTTATTGCGGCACACTGAACAAACAAATCAATAACAATCCATGCGCTGGTTGTTTACCTTGTATATACAACCCCCATACATACTTATAATAATAAGATGTAAATAAAATATATAAACTCACTATCTACACAGCTACAGCAGGATGAAGCACAGGAACATCTCGCTACTCGGAAAGCTTCAGCGGCATGTGTTTTCGAACTGTGCACCTAGCAATTGTTCCCGAATGCAACGTGCACCGAATTCGGGTTCCTACTGCATCCCGGGTATTTTAGTTCATTCATTTATTTACTCATTTACCAGTGTTTTAGTATTTTTAGCTTTTATAAATACCCTTCTCTTTCCCCAGACTCCAATCTTAAACATTTAACCCATTTGCATAAACAGGGATATCAATTTACTGCGTATTCGATCTTTCGACTGCAATCTTGACGTTTTTTTTTTATGAACTATTCATGACGTGAACATTTTCTACTTTAAAATAATTGTAATGATTCGGCGTGATCTATGACGTCACGGCGTTGCCCGTACAAATAATAAATAAATAACATGGGCTGCGTCACGTGACGAACTCGTTCTCTCGTCCAATCAGAAGGCGAGTTTGCTGCGCGGCTTGTGTTTGAAAATCTTCGCGCTGAGACGTGCGTGTGTAAAAGGCTGCGCTGTGTACACACTGACATGTACTGCATTAAATAAGCACTTCCGCGCCTCGCTGGGGATTTATTATTGTTCCGAGAGGTAAATAAAACTCTACGTTGTTTTATAAACGAGAAATGAACGCCGGTATGCGTGTGAGAATGTCAGCGATGTGGAAACGAGTAGCCATGAAGCTTTCCGTTGAAGCTAAGTCCAGCCATGCTAGCTCGCTTAGATGCTAAAAAAGATTGTCATACATGCATACAAAAAGAAAGAAATAAGTAATATATATATATATATAAATATTTGTGTCCCGTGAGCCCTCAAATAGTGATAATAATTTGCATCTGTGCAGGTTTTATGCTGTGTAATAAGGCCGGTTAGCTCTGTGCACGAGGGCCTGGTATTATCACAAACAACACAACAATATTTAATATTAATAATAACCTACAAACGTTTTATTAAGCCATTTGCATTATATTTATCGCTGTAGTTGATTGTTAGGGAAAGAAATGTAGGAAAATGGAAGGTGTCCCCACGTCAAACAATGTTTGAGTAAATAAACATTCGTTTTTAATGTATATATTATTAATATATACATTATATAATATTTTATATGTATATGAAAATTGGTTGTGTATTATAAAATATATATATATATATATATATTACAATTAAATAAATGAATGAAAAAAGTTGAAGGGTCTAGAATGCCGACTATAAGGCGTATGGGTGCACAAATCTTTGCCCCTCAGCTGTAGCTCAGTGTTATGTCGTGTTGTTTTACAGGCTGCCATGAAAAAGTGGTGTGTTTGACGCATCAGTATTATGATCTGAGGACATGTCTCATATTAGTACTTCCATCTCATCAGTGTTCTGTTTTTTCTTCTTCTCCCCAGTGTTGAAGTGAGCCGGAGGCGTCATGTCGGAAGGAGAGGTGTGTAGCCACGTAAAAGTGGTGGTCCGGGTTCGCCCTTTAAACACCAGGGAAACGGAGGGAAACCTCCAGAAGGTGGTGCGTGTGGTGGACAACCACATGCTCGTCTTTGACCCCAAAGAGCAGGAGGTAACGTTTTTCCGTGGTCAGAAAGCAGGAAATAGGGACTTGAGGAAACGGGCGAATAAAGACCTGAAGTTTGTGTTCGACCACGTCTTTGGGGAAGATTCCACGCAAACGGAAGTGTTTGAAAACACCACCAAAGGGGTCGTCGACGGAGTCCTGAACGGCTACAACTGCACAGGTGAGACGGTTTCAGCTCCTGAGAGAGAGAGACTGTCAGTGTGCTAGGAGTGCAGAGATATGTGGGTTGTAGCATTGTGTTCGTTCCGGGATTGATCAGCAGATTGATCCGAGATTGATCAGCAGAGCTTCAGATACATCCTTGTAGAAGAGAAACACACTTTCCTCAATTATTTCAGCTCTGAGAGCTTTGAGTAATATCTCTCACATAGCGATGAGAGTTTGAGAACCTTAAAACACCCTGAAAAACAATTCATGTTTAAATTGAAATATTTGTGGTGCATTTTTAGAGTCTTTTGTTTGTTAGTAGGGTTGCAAAAAACTGAGTTTTCAAGACAGGAATTAATGGGAAAATATATGCGTATTTAATGGGAATAAACTGGGATTTTGAACAATAAGGTAGTTTGGGGGGGAAAATCTTGCAGGAATATCTTGGTTAAGACGGATCACATTCACGCAGAGCTCCTGAGGCCACGCCCCACTACATCTAATGTTCTTTCCTCCATAGCATTACACATCATTTCTTAAATCCTGCACACCAAATAATGTCAAAGAAACAAGTAAACATCAACAAAATGTCCGTCTTGCTGTTCGTCCGTGTAAATGACAAATATAACGTTTACAACTTAGGTTTACTTTGTGCTGAGAAAGCTATTGTTCAGTAAAATTATACTAACAATCAAATCAGTCCAACATCTTTTATTAGTTTACAGAAATTATGACCAAACTAAATGTTTATCATAAAGCTTGTATAAATTCCCTCAGATAAATTCCCAGTAAGTGTCCTACTTGGAATATTTCCCAAAATGTTCCACTCCTTTGCACCCTGTTTGTGTGGGATGTATTTGTTTTTCCTCTAAGAACAGCGAAGAACTTAACATGGCACTCAGTAGGAGAATGTTTCAATTGTAACACATGGGATTTCCATTCAGAGCGACGTACAACTGAGCAGTTGAGGTTTAAGGGCCTTGCTCAAGGGCCCACTTGCGGCAGCTTGGTGGTGGTGGGATTCAAACCTGTAATCTTCTAGTCCAGAGTCCAATGCCTTGAGCTCCCACCTCCCTGGTATGGGATAATTCTTTGCCTTTGCTGCTGGACAGAGGGGAGTCTGAAAGACTAAAGCACTACAGTGTTTAAAGCCAGACGGTTTCCGGCTGGTTGTCGAACAGCATTGTGAAAAGTGAAAGTACACAACGCAGGTTTGAAGTTGAGCTCGTCCAAACGTTTAAACACACAATTGCTTTCACTCTAAAGTGCCACATAAGGTGGCGCAAAATAACATTACATGACTATTACATAGTCATGAGTATGACTCATGAAGAGAATGTGTTATAAATAATCATATGCAAGTCATTCAGGCATTTTTTTTTTTGCCCTTAAAACCCTATTTGAATGGGATTGTCTTTATATAGAGATATTTTGCACCGTCTTGTATTTATCTCTGGTGTTTTCATACATTTCTTTTCCTGCAAAACTGTGATCACCTGATCATCACTTTTCTGTCCAGAAGTCGTCTTGTGTTGGTACTTGCCAAATTTGTCTCTGTGCCTGCTGGAAAGGTGTGTGATCACATGACCAAATGGTCCCCTTCATAAACTAATCAGAACAGGGCTTTAATGAAGTTTGTGTCCTGTGATTGTGTAAGAGCTGCGTGGGTGAATCGACAGCATATTTTTATGACATGATTTTTTTTTTTTTTTTTTACGTCAATGGAAAACGCAACAAAACCCCATGAAGCGATCGCTATAATAAAAACCAATCTCATCGTTTTCTCGTGTGCACGCCGGATGGAAGGCCATTTTAGTTTCTTTAATGATTAATCGCGTCGGCCTAAAAGGCATCGCCATTTATCAATAAATCAAATCGCATTCGAAATCCATCGATCGGCCCGAGCGCAGGTCCACGTACGGCGTGGCGGAGACGAAATCGAGTAGCTTTTACATGATTAGTTTCACTCTGTGAACCGCTTTGAGATACGATGCTGCTGTATCCCGCCCTCACACCATGCTTAGAATCTACCTTTGTGGGTATAAATGGGCTTTTCTGTTGTGCATAATGTGACAATTACCGTGTGAGAAAAGGAGGGGGTGTGAGAAATTAAAAGGTCTGAATAATAATGAGTCCAGGAATCCAAGAACACGTCTATGTTTAGACTAAAAATGCATGACTTGACGTTTGTTTGATTCAATTCACAAATATGACTCGAGCGAGTGGAGGAAGTCGAGCTTCATCAAACTGATTGTAGTATTGTAGAGTGACTAGCAATCCCATGAGGGCCACACATGTTTAGGCTGTTGATTGACGTGTGCTTGTGCTTTACATGTGAATGCTAGCTGAGCAAGTGAAAGAGTAAGCGATAAAGGCGCTGTTGGTATGAATGCCGAGAAGTTATAAAATATGGAAAACAGGCCGACCCTTTGCCACCTCGCATCTCTTTTGCTGTAAATTAAGTATGCTTGAAAAAATTCACCATTCATAATATTTTCATATAGTGGTATTATCGCTACTATTTGATATACATTTAGAGCATTTCCCACTGAGCTACACACCTCCCTTATATCACCATGCCCTTCAGGAACCCAAACTTGTTCCAGCATGGCAATGCTCCTGTGCACAAAGGGAGCTCCAGGAAGATATAATATACATGGGTTGGAGATCAAGCTCTTGAGTGATGGCCTGCCTATAGAACTCCGATCTCAACCCCACTGAACACCTTTGGGATGAATTGGGATGCCGAGTGCCCTCCAGGCCTCCTCCCTTCCCCTACGTCACTACCTGACATTACTAACACCCTTGTGGATGACGAACACAAATGTCCACCAGAAGGGTGGAGCGAATCAATCATTAAATGTGGAGTACGACGTTCAAAGCGCGCATACCAAACTGACACTATAGTATATTTTGTATATTATAGCTTTTTTTAATGGTTTTAGTGGTAGAACTTTTTTTTTCTTTTTTTAGATGTAGCGTGAGAACTGGCACTAGTGCTGAAGTTACAAACCCGAGCCATTTCCATACGACTGATGAAACCACGCCCCTCTAGGAAACAAGCTCTTCGGATTTGTCAGTGCACCGCCGCCATGTTGTATATCCTAATTCCCAAGTGTCATGGCGGGGGGAGGTGGAGAACTACCTTTTCTTCCCCCAACATCGGTATAAACCATAAGGTCGAATTAATTGATAATTAAGAACCAAATCTAGCATGCATGATTTCATCATTTGAATTCTGTAAGTTGTATAGATTTAGTAATGTTTTCATTCATATTTGATCAGCGATTGCAATATTGGTGCGCTCTCTCTGTATGTGTAGTGTGTGTGTGTGGTGTGTGTGTGTGTGTGTGTGTGTGTGTGTGTGTGTGTGTGTGTGTGTGTGTGTGTGTGTGTGTGTGTGTGTGTATATATATATATATATATATATATATATATATATAGATATATATAGATATAGATAGATAGATAGATAGATAGATAGATAGATGTATTTGTGCTACATAAAACATCATATTCGCATCACACAATATAGAGCGACAATACAAAACAGAGGACTAGACTAAGTGTCGTATCCACATAAAGTGCATATAAAAGTGCACATAAAGTGCATATATACATACATACATACGTACGTACGTATTTGGGCTTTGTGTGTTTTTAAGCAAGCAGTTATTAATGTTTTCTTCACGTTAATGTACAATTGTTATTTTAATCGCAGATTATCCATTATGGATTTCATGACCATCGTGCTGTTCCCCTCGTTCAGCGTCATTCTGATTTAAAGCCGTTTTGTGTGTGTGTTTGTGTAGTGTTTGCGTATGGAGCTACAGGAGCTGGCAAAACTCACACCATGTTGGGCAACAGTGAGGACCCAGGTGTAATGTACCTCACCATGAAAGAGCTGTTCACCAGAATGGAACTCATTAAAGAGGAGAAGGTCTTTGACATGGCTTTCTCCTATCTAGAGGTAAACAAGAGAAAATAATTCTAGGATCCGCATTAATGTGTATTTGTGTTATTATTCATTGCCGTTATTGCTGTTGTTAACGGATTGTTATGGATGTTTCTGCATTTGCAAGTAACGGATGAAAATTTATAACGCTGTTACTGATTTTTGCATCATATTCCTTTTTTTTTTTAATCAGTGAATATTTTAATATGCAACCATCAATAAATATGGACTAAACAAACCCGGTCTTCCTCAATCTCTGTCGTATTAAACTTGCTTTTTTTTAATGAGCAGAGACTATTAATATGGCTTTATTCATTATGAAAGACTGTTTGCTGCTCAATCAACAGGTTTATAACGAGCAGATTCGGGACCTCCTGGTGACCTCGCCTCCTCTGGCTGTACGAGAGGATGGTGCCAAAGGAGTGGTGGTCCAGGGGTTGACCCTACACCAGGTAAGTGTGAGAGTACAGGCGAGAGAGATGGATGGATAGATGGAGCCACTTTTAGTATTATGTTCATCCATTCAGTAGGTCTTAAAATTGCTGAATCTTCTTTAAAATGTTTTTGAGTGTCATTTATTTTTCCTAATCCAAATATAATTCATTTAATTCCAGCTACAAACCAGACAAACATGCAACAGCCAATCAGCTGTGGCGTGAATCTCTACCACATGCGTATAAACGGATTATTTTCTTCAGCGCTATACTAAAACGAATAGAGAGCTTGGTTAAGGGATTTCGCTAGTAATGTATTCGCGTGTGTTTGTTGTGATGTATGTCTTCATTCTTTATGGTCTCGAAAAAAAAGTCATAATTTGAAACTTTGAGAAACAATAAATAGATAGATGGATAGATATTATTATATTAGATTATAATATTGATCAAATATTAATTGTTTATTAATAAATGGCACGCCATACTTTTTTATTGAAATTTGTAGCATGACTAGAAAAAAGTTATAATCAGAAATGGACTTTGTTGGTTTTGTGATTATTTGGAGCAGGTGCCGGCCATTGAAAACCCTTTCTCCAGATATATGATTAAACCTCATATGAGTTCCACAATAAATGTTTGTCCGTGTTTGTGTTAATTAAATATGACCGGCGACGCGGCAGTACGAGACATAAGCTGGAGGAAAGGCTGAGTTTGCACATCGTGTTTGAATAGTGATCATGAGTCGCGAATCTTAATGAGTTCTGTGTTGATTTAAATGGTTTGTGTGGTTTTCTTTATGGGCACTGGCTCCCTTTCTTTCTTTCCTGTCTTGTCTTATCATAATGATTCGATTAATTAGGCACGCGTGTACATATCGCCTGCGTGTTGCTCGTCCTTTCACGCGCTATACTGTTCCGCTTGTCGTGGCGGTAACAAACTGTGAATTTAAACAAGAGAGACTGCACAACCTTTTGACTAATCTCCCGCTCTCGCTTCCCGAATCTTTTGATAATCTCCGACTCTCATTTTCGGAACCCTGGATAATCTCCCCGCCTTACTCCGGTGAACCTCCACTCGTGAATTAGTACCGCAAAGCAAAGTCTGCTTTATTAAAATGCGAGAAATGTCATTTCGGAGTGCAGCATTGTGGGTAGAGGTGGGAATTGACGCCTTTGTCTGTAGAGGTGTTTTTTTTTTTTTTTTTGGTTTGTTTTTTTTTCTGGGATGGGACTTTTGAGTTATGTAGCGCTCAGCTGGGTTTACACTCACTGTTTGGGGGTTGGTCAGTTGACTTTTTCCCCCCATGTCACTGACTGAGACTTTTGTGTACTTGTGCCCACTTACTCTCTTAACTTGATTGACTTAACCACAGACCACTAAGAGCAGCCATTGATGGTGTGTGTGTGTTTTGTGTTGATCTCTCTGCTTTGTAGCCCAAATCCGCCGAGCACATCCTTGAAGCTCTGGATTACGGTAACAGAAATAGAACGCAGCACCCCACTGACGTGAATGCCTCATCCTCCCGATCTCATGCAGTATTTCAGGTAAACACGCGTCTAGCCAGAGCGCCAGACAAAACGCACTCTGTACATGCATATTCATAACGGAATTAAAAAAAAGTTACCTCCATATCTAATTCTAGTTTTGGTTTAGAGTTTTCTTCCTTGGCTCCTATACATACATGCATAGATATATATATATATGCATATATATATATATATATATAGAGAATATATATATATATATATATATATATATATATATATATATATATATATATATATATATAGATATAGATATATATATATATATATATATATATATATATATATATATATATATACATATACATATACATACACATACCCAACACACACACATACAAACAAATCGCCATACGCTACTGTATACATATTATATCACTTTGATTCTTTGTTCTCCCTGGGCAGATCTACCTGAGGCAGCAGGATAAGAGCGCCTGTCTCAATCCAAATGTGCGCGTAGCCAAGATGAGCTTGATCGACCTAGCCGGTTCAGAGCGAGCCAGCGCCACCAACGCTAAAGGTGCACGTCTCCGAGAAGGCGCCAACATCAACCGCTCTCTTCTCGCCCTGTCCAACGTCATCAACACCCTCGCCGACCCGAAGGTAACTTTCACCCACACGGACAGAGAAGCAGGTGTTCAACACGAACGTCTTCTTCATTCTTGCACTAACAGGAGTAGTTTGTATTCTAGTTTGTGGCCACAAACACTCACATCATCGTTTCTTCTTTAAACGGACCCATAGTGTAACTAACTGCAACATTTATGTATTCTTGTTGCCAAAGAGGCAAACTGATAGATTGATAGATATTGTTGTTGTTATATTAGATTATAGTATTGAGCAAACTTTTCAGCTGATATAAATGCTTTATTTTTTATTAATAAATGCTTAATACTTTTTATTGAAAGTTGCAGAATGACTAGAAAAAACTTTACCACACTGTTATAATCAGAAATGGACTTTGTATGAGTTAAATAAGTTCAAAGTAGGGCTGTCAAACGATTACAATATTTAGTTAACTCAATGTACTTTAAATACTTTTCATGTTTCTAATAATATAACCGATTGTGACAGATGTTATGATTATACAGATTTCTCTCCAAATCTCTCCTGTTAATAAAATGATTGATTGTTTATTTTGCTCTAAAAAATATTCTTTTAATATTCATTTCTTGTTCATTTCACTTTTTTTAGTGGTTGTTTTAATAGTAAAATATTGGACGTGGCCCCTTTAAGAATTCTGTTCCGGTTGCTTTCCATATAAACTGTTGATGCGGTTAGTTTATAGGAAGCGCATTGCGCAATTTTGATCCTAAAATGTTTATCTATCAGCCATTAGGAAATTGTCTGCATGTTTATTTGAGTTCAGTTTTCCTTTTTTTGGGGGGGGGGGTTTAATAAGGTTTCGAATTCTAGGAATCTTTTTTTTTTTTTTTTTTAACATGTTTAATAAGCGAGTCATTTGCAAGAAAAAGGCTGCGCACAATAGACTCGAACTCCCGTGTGTCACACTAAACATTCTTTTGGCACACAGGAGGCCAGGGTCAGTTGGGTTTGTGTCCCAGTGTGGCACGCTCTTCCTGGCATCCGCTCCCAGGATATCAGTCTCCGACTCTCCACTTCTCCTTTTGGTCTGAACTGATGCTATCAGCACTGGGAGAGCTATACTTCTCTTAGCCTTGCCTCTATTGTCTACACTAATCCCTCTCCTTGGGGGCCTCTGTTTGTGTGTGTGTGTGTGTCTGCGTGCATGTGGGATCCCTGTCTGCGCTCTGCTTTTGGCTCCAGTACGCCGCCGCCACACACTCTTGTGTTCAGCCGTATCCGGATTTTCCCGTGCCGAAAGGAACGGAGAGTAATTTATACCCGATCCCATTAGCGCGTGACTGCTATAGATTGTAGTCTCACAAAAAACGCTGTTAAATCCGCCTGTAAGTGTTTCATGTCATTAACTGTGATAAACTGCGTTTCTGTTTGTTTGGTTTTTTTTTTTTTTTTTTCTTCTTCTTCTTTTTTCGAACGACTCGCCACGGCTCGGCCAGAGCACACATCGCTTTTCTTTTGCCCTTTTCTCAATCGCGTTATGCCGATAATTGTTTTATTCGGGC
>JACRUU010000010.1:4172174-4182174 GCA_030449085.1 Kryptopterus vitreolus | reverse complement strand
GAGATTGCCTTGGGTCAGCCGCTGTGAAATCTGACTCGCCTTGTGCGTAGAAGCTCAGAGAAAGGCAAGAGATGAGCCTCCTTTTCCGTGTGTGTGTGTTACAATACAGTGCTTTCCAGTTCAAATCGATAGCCCGCTACCCTGGCCATGTTCCGCATTGCTCTTTTAATGGGCACGTCAAGCCTCCTGTCTCAGTCGGAATCGAAGCCCCCGCTTTAAAAGAAATCATCCCCTTTTAATCCGCAAAGGCGTCCATTGAGCCAAATCTTGTAAATCTAACGTTGCTGGTGGATTAATCGATTGCTTACTTGCTCCCCCCCTCCCGGTTTAGAGTAAGAAGACTCACATCCCTTACAGAGACAGTAAGCTGACGCGTTTGCTGAAGGACTCTCTGGGCGGGAACTGTAGGACCGTGATGATCGCAAACGTTAGCCCGTCGTCGCTATCGTATGAAGACACGCACAACACACTCAAGTATGCCAACCGGGCCAAGGAGATCAAGTCCACAGTAAGATCAGTTACACCTACACACACACACACACACACACACACACACACACTGACTGTATACGAGTTTGTATATAGGTGTAGGCTAATAAGAAACACTCTTGAAATGTTGATATTAATTTATAACACATACTTAATACATCATCATAATAATAATAATAAGCCACTGATGAACAACACAGAACCACAATTTGAGTAACAAAATGAACTAAAGTTTTGTCAATTATATTAACATTGGCTATAAAGCAGCAACTCTATAAATGCATGGCTGAACTCCAAGTATTCCTGGTTTGATGTACATATATGTTTTATATACTCATTAATATTATGAATACATTCATTCAGTTAAACAGTTAAATTAAATTAAATAGTTGTGGTGTTTTTTTTTTTTTTTTATTCTTTATTCATTCTTTCAACCTACTATTGTAGCACAGGGTCACAACAGCGAGGCAAGAAGTAAGTGTCTTGTCACCTGCCAATGTGAACGTAGGCTTTCCCCGCACGCCAAAGTATTAAAATCTGGGGAAAGTTTGAGACAGCAGTCAGCCAGAGTGATACCTGGTACAAGTGACGAAAGCTTCATGTGTGCGGATGGAAAATAGGAAGGGGGAAAAAAAGGCTGAAACAAGAAAAATGAGGCAAAATATCTGCAAATTAAACAACTTGACATGATTTTTTTTTCCCCTAAGCCTTGACTTTTATTCATTTATCATGAATTAAGTATATAGTTTAGTAATACCTATACATTTGATGGTAATAACAGTACATTCAATAAGGAAAGGAGTGTAGCTATAGATGTGTGTTAGGAAGTCTGAATCCTGGATTGTTTAATGGGTCAAAAGGCACTGTAGCAAATTATAAGAGTACTTTGAAAGAAATACATTTCAAATACTTCCTCCAAAAAAAATTCATATTTACTGATCAAAATATATGAAAACCGTGAGTAGTACACATTTCAGTAACACACCATCACATCGGATCACTGAACCAAGAAAGAAACACTAGTCTTTTGTGATGGACGTTGTCGTTTTGGCAGACAGGATTGAACCCCTGTATCTGTATCCGTTTTTTCAGTGCACCACATTTGTACAGACTATCTGTAGGTTTGCTGTGTGTGTGTGTGTGTGTGTGTGTGTGTGTGTGTGTGTGTGTGTGTGTGTGTGTGTGTAGCATTGTTTTAGGTCAGCGAGTATGTATCTGATGTGTCTTAACCCAATGCCTAAATGTTCTCATTCCTGCAGCTGAAAAGCAACGTGGTCAGTGTGGACAGTCATGTCGGCCAGTACGCAGTTATATGTGAGAAACAGAAAGCTGAGGTAAAAAAAAAAAAATATGATAAATAATAATTATTATTGTGTTAGTTATACTGTTACGTCTATATTTAATAATCATTCTTTATTGTGTCCCACAAATGTGTGTCATGGCTCTTATTGCCTATATGTGTAAAATATGCTCTAATTGTCCTGACAGGTGAGACCAGACTAAGTGTGTGTGTGTTTGCAGATTATGCTACTGAAACAGAAACTGAGAGCGTATGAGGAACGGAAGTTGGAGGCTCCCGTCCTCAATCCGATCCCCAGCCAGAAACGAGCCGAATTTGAGAAGTAAGCCCTTTAAAAGCTCGCTTATATCTTCGCCATCGTACAAAACGCACCGAGCGTCATGCTCGTACCCCACGCTTGTTGTTTATTTGATGTGTAACATGTAGCTTCTTCTCAGCGCCGTCCTTTAAAACTTTTAATACGTATCAATAATTGACGAGTCAGACTACACAGAACAAGACTTGAGGTCATTACAGGTGGAGGTCTCTCCGTTTCTCTGCATTTTTCATCAACCCCCAGCCCCCCCGCCGTTTAATCAATTCCGTATTCAGAGATGGGAATTTTGTTCACTTCTCTCCGTCGTCCAGCTTGATCGTGTAACAAGGGCTACAGCGCCATCCGTGAGAAAGAGGGGGGGTGGGGGTGGAGGCGGTGAGGGGAGGGGTGAGAGTAGGCGGCGAGGGAGGAATGAATGAGTCTTACACCTACGCATTTTCATTCACCGGCATTAGAATTCACAACCGGGAGACGGGAGGGAGGGGTTCGGCAGCAGGGAGGAATGGCGGCACACTCCTGCCCGCATTAAATATTCTCCAAACACGGGAGGCCGCCGGTGGCACCACTGCACCGACGTCACACTGACCTTTCTTGCTCTTTCTCTCCCTTTCTGCGTTGCATTTAAAGCATTTTTCCCCCCTTCGCTCTCTCGACTCCCACCTACGCAGCAATCCCTTCCTGCAGTGACTGTGTGGGTTGTGTGTACATTTTGCACATAGGAGGGGAGGGCACTCGAGCGTTTCCTGAGCTTCGTGAATGAACTTGGGAGTTCCAACTGTAGCGCAAAACTTCGATCCAAGAGCTAATAAATGGCCACCGCAAAGCAACAAAGCTAGCACGAAGCCATGACGGCAGCAAATTTTTCGGGCTGTTTCATTAAAAGCGCCCCCCCCACGCCCCCCTAAACAGCCACAGCACAGTGCTTGAGAAATTGTCCTGGACAAAACCCCAATCGATAGGGCAAAGCAATGTTAACCAAACATCATCCGCTTCTGTGAACTTGCCCACGCTTAGCAACATAAAAAACCTCTGTGTGTCTGACATTCAGGCTGCGTTTATAATGGCTACATCATGACTCTGCTGGCTTTTAATGATTTCTCTTTAATTTGGACTTTTTCTTTTCATGCAACATTTATAATTGATTTAGAAGGTTTAGCATTAGCATGAGTTGTTTTATCCAGAAAGCGGGGCACACACGTGTGTGTGTGTGTGTGTGTGTGTGTGTGTGTGTGTGTGTGGTGTGTGTGTGTGTGTGTGTGTGTGTGAGAGAGAAGAACTCTGGCTTCCATCATGTTGGATTCCATATGGATCATTCTATAATACAGTATGTGTAGTGCAGCAGGTGGTGGGAATGATCTTTGTCACATCCCCATGAAGCTTGCTTAGTTTAAACAAACCTACCAAAATTGGCTTTGAGAGTCAATAAGGAGTTTTTTTTTTTTTTTTTTTTTTTTAAGAAATAAATCCTCATAGCTTGAACCCACCTGATTGAGATAAATCTGCTGTTCCCGAGACACCAGATCTAATGATTTGTCTACCCTCATCACGGGTTCAAATCCGAAGGTACAACAGCGAGGCGTCGTCCATGCGGCTTCCCTTTCGCAGATGCTGTTTGTCTACGCTGGCAGTTTACACAGGCCTCCACACCCTCTCCATGTGGGAGTAGCTGTTGACTTCAAATAAACTAGCTCCATTGTATTCGCAGCGTTTTCAAGGACAACAGAGGTTTTACATTTCTTTGCTTTGTGTACGTTGCTTTGGGCTGCAATTTTTGGATTTTTCAACAATACCACCTTTTGTTGGGTAACGTCGTAAGTGTTTATATAGACACATTATCTTTTAGTGTCCCGTAAACATCCAAGTGGTAATTATACAAATGCACACGTAGCAGCGCGCGGCTTTTGTATGGGAGACCTTGCGAAATGGCGTTTGTGTGCGTGCAGGATGTCCGAGTCCCTGCGCAGCGTGTTTGCCGCACGGCTGCTGCTACGTAAAGAGCATTTGGAAATCGAGAAGCAGTTGAAGGAGAACGGTCTGAGGCTCAGTCACAGGGAGGAGTGGCACCAGCAGGGCCTGCTATTCTTTCCAGATGACAAAGCAGAGAAGGTACCAGTTTCACCCTTTTACACACACGGCTGAGCACAAAAATGAGGTCGTTTGAGGTCTTGATGTTGTTTTTTTTTTTTTATATATATATATATATATATATACATTTTATCGCGGCCTTGAAAAAGATTAATTCAAAAGCTGTTATCTGTGTAGAATGTTTTTGTTTTTAAGTTTTTGGTCAGTTTATGAAGTCTAAAACAAATCACATGGTGCCTTCATTCCGTAACCTTTATCTGTGTGTGTTAGGCCACCTGTAAGTACGAGCGCAAGCTGGTGGCTTTGCAGTCTCATCGGCAGCACCTACAGAGGCGTCTGGAGGAAAGCGGGAAGCGCTTCGAGGAGAATGAAGGTTGGCTCCACCGCCTTGAAAACGAGATGAAGCTACTTGGGCATGATGGACGCCCTCCAGAGGTTCGTTCCTGACTTGGAGATTACGAGTCTTTCATAATGACAATTATTGTATGTCGCCTGTCATCACTACCTACCTCTTATTCAGAACATCGGGCTGAGGAGTCGTATTTATTGTGGATCTGCCTCCCAGCGTAGACTTGTTTGTTTGTTTTTTGTCTGTAAATATCTGTGCTTTAAAACAGGACTATACACGACACTTCTGTGGAAACACTTATAGAATAGAAACCAAAAGTTACCTCCTGGTGGGCTATGTGTGTGTTGGGGGGGTGGGGGTAGTGGAGGCAGAAAAACAGAGACTGATGCTCCCCACGTCGTTCACAAACGCTTCCTGAATCATTTCAGTTTCTCTCTCTGGCTTTCTTGTGTCTGGTTTTCTTTTCCTAGAAGCAAAGCATCGTAGCGATGCACCCTCCAGTCCAATGTTCCGTGATCCGCACGCGTTTCCTCTTCGCTCTGCGTCACAGGGCAGTAACAAATTCTGCAGAAAGCACATTCTCAGAGAGCAAGCGATAAACAAAAGCCGCAGCGAAACACACCAGTAGAGCTGAGACCCGTTTCTCAGTATAGATGAGAGATCGGTACAGTTTGATCCCTTCCAGGCCCAGAAATCATCTCCTGCTGTCTCATTGTTCTCGTCTGAACCGTCCACGGCAGTGCACTACCCCCACTTTTACCTACACGGCTGTTTGTTTTTTCCCCTTCACCCACCATGAGTGCTTAGGGGACTGTGCACAATTATTTATTTATTTATTTTCTTCTTCTTTGTAACCTGTTGTTGTGTTGCGATTGGTAATGTATACGCGTATCTGAGAAAACTCAGCACGGTGGCGCCTTAAGTGCATTTTAATCGTGCTGTAAAATAATCACTTTTGATTAACAACGGCAAAAGCCGATTCTGTATTTTTAAGGCTTCTGAAAAAAGAATTGCGCATTAAATGTTCAATAATTCCTCCTGTTTGAGAAATGGAGAGTTACGTATTTAATTAAAGAGTTAATATTTTGTTAAATACTATCCAGCACCTTCAACATTCAGTACCAGAACACCATTGGGGTGCCTGTTTTGTTTGCTTTACATATCTACACAGCTTGTCTATAACTCTTCATACATGCCAAGCTGAAAGTGCTGTTAATGCTGTGCACGTTTACATTATTATTATTGTTTTCGTGTGCGTTTCTGCGCGCAGGAGCTTAAAAAGGAGCTGCAATGCCACAGGCTGGAGCTGCAGGTGGCTGATTTGCAGCAGCGTATCGAATACATGCACTATCTGACCGGTTTGCAGGACCAGGAGAACAAACACACCACACAAGTAGGTATCCGGTCCTACCAAACAGAAATGATGGTATTGCATGATTTAAGGAAGGAAAAGTTGCTTTATATTTTGTATTTTTATATTTGATAACTCCTTAAATCAGAAAAATGTTTACAGCTAAGATTGTGTTAATAAACAATCAAAAGCAAGCATATTAATTGAATTTCATGAAATTTGGTATAAATTATACCTTCTTGCTTTTTTGCTTCGTTTAAAAGGATATTATTATACTGTATTATATATTTGTGTGTGTATGTATGTATATATGTATATGTATATTGGGGGGGGGTCCTCCTTAGTGCAATATTAGACAACTGTTTATATTATATGAATATAAAATTATGATAAAGAATTATTGTTGGTATTGGGTACTGTAACAATACACTTTTTTCTGCGGCATCATTATGGGTATTACTGATATAGATGTTCGACAGTTGAATATTAGTACTTGATTAATAATAAATATCTATTTTATCAATTAAAAATATCTATACAGCCCACTGCTAGACTCTAACAGTCAATGTGGCTTAAGGTTATTTGTAAATGCCTCTCACTCTCTCAGACTGGTGCACGCTCTACTTCCTGCCTACCGGCGCCAGCGTCTGGCCCTGCAGGCCACAGGCATCTCCACAGATGACACAGGGCAGGAGGAGCTGGAGCACCTGGTGCAGAGAGAGCGGGGCGTGGTTTGGGCCGACCAGGAGAACACGGAAGAGAAGGCTGACCCGGACTCTGACAACTGCTCTCTCCAACCCATCCTGTTCTTCTCTCACCTCATCACTCACCAGAACACACCATGCAGTGTGTGTGTGTGTGTGTGTGTGTGTGTGTGTGTGTGTGTGTGTTGTGTGTGTGTGTGTGTGTGTGTGTGTGTGTGTGTGTGTGTGTGTGTGTGTGTGTGTGTGTGTGTGTGTTGTGTGTGTGTGTGTGTGTGTGTGTGTGTGTGTGTGTGTTTGTGTTTTTACATGTACATTTTATATTTTTGTGATGGGGGACGGGGAAGCCAAAACACAAGAGGTTTTAATTTTATATGTGTATAATCTAAAACTGAGATGAATTCATTGCATGTTAAAAAAAACAAATTCTGATTTAATACACAAGACAATACAGTATGCCAAGATTCATATTGAGAATTTTATTATGGTAATAAGTTATTGGTTGTAATAGTTTATAGTAAATGTTGTAATTTGCGTGTACAGTTTGTCGGTTGCTTTTAGTTAAAGCTGCTTCTGTCATTTCTCTACAGGTGCAGAGAAACACACACGGCCAAACTTTCAGCGTCTCAAACGCACACCGAAAGGTAAACATATGCGTTTGTTTGTGTGTGTGTGTGTGTGTTCTTTTTGCTTCTTTTCGTGTGGTGTTATTCTATTTCACCCCCATTATCTGTTTATCTGTTGTATATGTGTTACTTATATACCCAGCTTTTACCTTATAATTCATCTTTCAAAATAAGCAGTAAAATCAACTGCATTATTCAGTCACTCCAGAAAACAAATGATGATGAAGTCGACTAGAACAAGTAGAATTAGCAATCTCATATTGATATAACTAACAAATAATAGTTCACCAAAATGTTCACCTGTTAATGCAAAAGTGATGGAAGAGTATATTTGCAGTATTCTGCGTCAATGTGTGTTTTTTTTGTTTTTTTGTTTTTTTTATGATTTTATGTTTATAATTTTATATATTCAGAACTGAAATCTCCAAAAAAAAAAAAAAAAACTGTAATTAAATATATATATATATATATATATATATATATATATATAGTATATTATATATGTATAGTATTATTATATATTTAGTGTGTGTGTGTGTGTGTGTATATATATATATATATATATATATATATATATATATATATATATATATATATATATATATATATATATATATATATATATATATAGTATATTATATATATATAAAAATGCTGTTGTAAGGAGTGTAAAACGGTCCACGAATTTTCCCAGTCCTGTTTTTGTCATCCTCTCCTTTGTTTTTCCCCGTAGTCCGCTTCAACATTTCCGCTTCAGCCATTAATCCAAGCCCGATTGTCACCAGCATCACTCTCGTTCCTTGTGTATGTGTGTATTTGGGTAAAACCGAGGGAGACAGATCCATCACGGAGACAAACGTTTTATCGACGATTATAATGTAGGACGTCACTCCGGACATTTACAGCTTTACTCTTTCACTGCAAGCATCTTTGTTTGTTTGAACTCCTCGATTCTACGTGCAATCATTGAATTGAGTTGCAATACATGACCACTGGAATAAAATTCCCACGATTGAAAAGTGAAATTATCAAATGCGTCAGGGCAAGCGTGACAGAACCGTTCACTTTATCCATAAATTCCACACAGAAAAAAGGCAGGATTTGATGCACAGCTGATAAAATGACACTTTTTTTTTTTTTAGTTTACAAAGCGATAGAGGGAGGAAACCTTTTGGGGAATGGTAGATGGAGTGAGTTATGGCTGAGTAAATTGGCTGTAATGATATTTGCTGTAGAACAGGTGTTACTCATTTGATTGAGATGCATTGTGGGGAAATACAGGAACACACTCGGTCCCAGTTGGGGGCCCTGCATTAGGCGAGAGGGAGAAACACAAAGCCAGCGAGGCTGAGAAATGAGGGTTAAAAAAAAACATGAAATATCCTCTAGCCCTATTCAAATCCATATACAATGGACTTCCAGATTGTGCATCGGGAATAAATCTTGATGCTTGGCCAAGGATTTATTAAAACAAAAGTTCTTATTGTTCACCCAGGTCACATAAATGTGTACCATGTTTTGTTGGATTCGGAAAGTTATTATTTGTTATATATATATATATATATATATATATATATATATATATATATATATATATATATAAATAAAATGTGGTTAATCAATCCACTGTAGAATATATTTAATATAGTAGATCCCTTTAAAACATACTCAATGTTTCCTTGCTCTTTACCATTATTTTTTACAAAACTTTTTTTTACAAAAAAATTCTGGCTATGATTGTTTTGTTTTTTTTTTATGCTTCCTTTATTCGCCACAAACTTGTGTTACAAAAAAAGTGTTACAGCGGGGTTTTGGTTTGTTTAGCATCAGAAGTTGCAAACCCGAACCATTTCCATATACTACTGATTGAAACCCCGCCCCCCATGGAAACTTAGTTGTTCGTATTTGTCAGAGCCGCGGCCGACATGTAGTATTTCGTATTTTACATTGGACGGGAGTCGGAGAACTACGGAAGCTCGCTGTGCCAAACCAAAGTGAAATCGTAAAATTTTCATTTTAAAGATAATTTCGTATTAATCACTAATGACGATTAATCTCCCTGCTCTGTCTGCAGTATTGTGATGCTGGAACAGGTTTGGGTCGACTCACGCATGTGAAGCGAAGATGTCGTGCTATTCGATCCAAATACAGCTTTGCATTCGGAAAAGAACCATTATTTTATATATATATATATATATATATATATATATATATATATATATATATATATATATATATATATATATATATATATATATATATTTATTTTATTTATTTATTTTTGTGATTTTATTCCTCTCACTTTTCTTTTCATTAATCGACATACACAGCCGAGAATTGCATTCTTGTTTATGCATTCTTCTCTTCTTGTGGTTTATGTTGCCATCTCGTTTGTTTTGTCTTTCGTCCATCCTTTGCAGTCTCATTTTCCTCCTCTCTGACAGAAGCTCACTGTCTACCCCTCCCTCCCTCCCTCCTTCTCGTTCTCCCCCTCACGGCCCCACCCCTCGCGCTCTTCTAGTCTCATTCATAAAATCGCTGCCGAGTGGAAGAGTAGGGGACAGGCGGCGAGCAGAGGGGCTCAGTCACGTACGCTGTGAAATGCAGCCGGATCGTCAGCATGTCGAGAGGGAGGGGGAGAGGGAGGGGGGCAGCAGCCAGGCGACCCTAATCCGAGCCGTTCTCTCCTCCAGAAATAGAACTTGATGCATGTATTAATCCCATCATCCACACATACAGAATCCAGAGCACTCTGGTGCGCGCACACACACACACCAACCTCT
>JACRUU010000010.1:4069674-4169674 GCA_030449085.1 Kryptopterus vitreolus | reverse complement strand
TGGTTTTGTAGGTTAGAGATTCCGTCTCTTCTCGACCTACGACGATCCAAACCGTCCTACATGGCGATGACATCAGCAGCACAGGGAAAGCGCAAGCTCAACTGGTGAGTGTTGGTCTGTTAACTGGTCACTTGCTCTTGATTTATAGTAAAATGATATATATCTTGTTATGAATAGACCCAAAATATAACCGTCTAGATGAGGTAAATAAGAAACTACTAATATTTATTTATATGCGTGTACAATAACAGTCTCTGAAAATATTGTCCATCACAACGCCGCTAATAAAAACATAACGATATTATTGTGCAGTTGATGTTTGTAGTGCAGCAGGTGGCAGGATTCTAAGGTTGTTTATCATTTTAATTTGATCAATTCTTTTCGAAACAGACGCTTAGTCATGTTGGTCGTGACACCTTGCTTGCAACATTAGTTTATTATAATAATTACGCTTAGCTTGGTAGGCACGCTTTTGAGCGCTTCCCACGATCCATCTTGTAAACTGATGTTTAGATTACCACATAAGGTCCTGGCAGATTGGATGCACAAAAGGTCCTGGCAGATTGGCAGTTTAAAAAAAAATAATAATAAATCCAAATTTTATAATTTAAAGCTTTAGTATCCATCTTAAGTATTTTTTTTTTTTTATTCCCAACCCTATAGTATTCCGAATTATATTTTAGTTTCATATGAAATTAGTTTTTTTGTTGTTTTCTTAACACCTCACCTGCATTTTGTGTATGTATATCCTCTTCTCCAGCTTCGGAAAAGAGATCGGCCCGGAAGTCTCACAGGGTGCTGCAGCTCCCAAACGTATAAAACGCGACCCCTCCGACGCCACCAAACCACTCCGCGTGCGCCGCTTCGGAGGTGAGCGCCAACTCCCGCACAACTTCCCACACATCCGCCGATCTTTTAACCGAATCCCGTCACTGACATCTTCAGTTAATCTGATTGGCAGGTTCCAGCTGTCCAGAATTGACACCCCTTTGGGCTTTGTCCCTATTTCAGAAGTGAAGCACGAGCATCCCTCACGGCTTTAGAATCTATTATGTTTGTGGAAGTGCTAATGAAGTGTTGGGGCAAGGCCACCTGACAGCTGTTAAACTCTCAGCCAAAAAAAAAAAAAAACAACAACAACAAAAAAAATGCATTCCCAGACTCCTCCCATTCCCACCGAACAAGTCTCTATCCCATCCCAACTATTAATCTGTCGATTGCTCTGACCCTTATGTTCGTTTATAAATCTCTAACAGCAGTTTATTAATTACCTTCTTTCTTCTATAGCATCGTCCGAGAACGAGCCTAGCCGGAGAGTGGTGCGCAGTATCTCCGAGGGAAACCTGCACCAGCTCGTCCCTCGGAAACCCAAATCAACTTTTCTGGCCCCCGCTGCCCTGTTCAAGAAAGTCACCAAGAGGATGTGAAATTGCTCCAGCGTAAATACTTAAACACACACACACACACACACACACACAAGACTAGTGCACTGATCGTTTAATATTCACACACACACACACACACATTTCCCATATGGACATTGTGAGGACCCTAAGGGTTTAACCTTGGACTATGTTGATGTCTTTTGTTTGCTTTTTAAATGTACAATTTCTAAGATGAAAGTAAAATAGCTTTGTATATAGAATGTTCCAGTCTAGTGAAGTAAAAAAAAAAAACAATATGGTGGTGATTTTAGTTCTTAGCCCCTAATGCAAAATTCTTTTTCCACCTTCTCAAACTTTTAAACTTCCTGTAAAGCATCAAATTGTAATAAAAAGCTCTGGTTGTGTTTTTGTACCTACTTCTTTTGGATGAAATGCTTCAGGGTTGTTCGTTTTCAATCCTTTTTTTTTTTTTTTTTTTTACATATTTGGTCATTTATGTGATTGTCAAATGAGAGGGACGTGGCAGCCCCATGGTTAAGGTACTGGACCAAAAGGGTGCAGGTTTGAGTCTAATGGGGTCCTGAGCAAGGACCTTAACCCCCAGTTTCTCAGCCAGGGTTGGACAAGTCATGAGGAAATCCTGGCAAATTTACAAAATAATATTTTTAAATGGTTCACTTGTTTTTTTTACGTCAGAACTTCTTTAGATTGCATAAGTTTTCATATTTTATTCTACAGTTTTTATTCATTAATTCTGAATGTTTAGGTTTTTATCCAACCGGTCTTCCAATCAAAGCAGAACCTTGGAGCTTATAAAACAAAAGAACAAACGCTCCGATGTTGTATTTAAACACTTATCGCCTGGAAATAGAACGGCTTGTCAGTGAGCCTGAAACCACCTCGGTCGGCTCTTCCCACAAAAATAAATTGAGGGGGATTAAAAAAAAAAAAAGAATGAAACGACTAAAAACATTGATTACAAGCATATAAAGTGGGATGATTTTGTAAATTAGATCTGTCAAGGGGTCCCAGACTTTTGACCCCGTCCTGGTTCCCACTGAGAGGATATCAATAAAACAGACATTTCCTGTGGGAGCTCAGAAACCCTGCACCAGCAAAAACATCGACTCCAAGTGTGAGTCCAGACGTTCATTTACAAAAAAGAAAAGAGAGAAAGAAAGATGGAGGTAAAGTGGGGAAGAGAACTACAAGTTTGTCCTGCTTATTCTATTCTGCAGGGTTTCTATGGTTTCACCGTGTGTTAAAGCTCAGTAGCGAAGCAGTTTGTGTTTAATGTCTTGTGTTTATATGTTTATTCGGATATTAAACATTGGAATGTTGGAATCAGTGCTGCATAGAAAAGATTTACATTTTGATGCAAGTTTTGCAATTTGTCTTAAAGTCTTGAACTTCACTCGCGCATCTCTCATCTCTTTCACTCAGTCACATTTAGTCGGCAATGAGAATATTTTTGTTGTTTTTTTTCCCCCCCCAAAAAAATGGGAGGTCGTCTCTAAAGTTTATTAACTTTTGTCTCCACCAATCAGGCGGCTGCTCCGTCTGAAACGTCGTCCAATAAGGCAGAGCGCGAGGCCGGAGGCGGATGTTGCTTAGCAACTGCAGGTAGAATCTAGGATCATGTCGAAGTCATTGTCTTTATCTCGGATGTGAGACCTCACATGTTTATTACAGTGGGGGTTTTTTATGTGTGTGATTATTTATCAAATTGTGTGACACAAAGCGTTTAAAGTTGTGTGATTGGTTTAAAGGGGCAAAAATCACACAAAGTTTCACAAAATGGGCTTTTTGTAGAGCTTGCAAATGTGTTCCTATAACAAAAGCACTCCGAGGGTCTCCGAGATCAATGCAAACAGTTCACGCTGGGGTTTTTTTAGCGGCCCCTTTTTAAAAATAATAAAATCAGGAGGCGGTAAACATTTGCAAAAAGGGATTGTTGATAGTGATTATCTCACGCAAAGTATAACCAATATTGCCAGAGTGACCTGTTTTTGACCTGTTTTTTTTTTTTTTTTTTTTTTTTTTTTTTTTTTTACTCCTCCTCCCTCCCTTTTTTCTTATTTATCATGATCATTTCAACAATAGCACTATAGACAAAAGCATGTGACAAAGCAAGCGCTGATTTATTTATATATATATATATATATATATATATATATATATATATATATATATATATATATAAAGAGTCTTTTAAGGATAGTGTTGCTGCATCGCCACTCTTCTCATAACATGTGAGTGGCGGAAGAAGACGCACTCGTCCTCCTACGTGCCGACGTAAACAGATGCGTGCGCTCCTCCCACGATGCGACACAGCATCGCTTTGTCGCCCTGCCTCCACCTACCCCCCCCCCCGACTAACCCCCACCCCTTCCCTCCTTCCCCCACCACCAACCCCAACTAGCCGCTTCACAGATGCCATCCTTTTGTCCCCGGGTAATTACAGCAGCGTCTCTGAGCCCACAGCACCATCCGGCCTTGAGCACTTTTCATCCCGCCGGCACGCCAAACATATTTAACGCACCTAATATAACGCCTGTTATTCGGCCTGCCGACACAAGACAGGATAACTCCGGATTCAGGATGTGGGTCAGAGGTCATAGTCTTATCGAGTTACACGAACTGAGCTGGATGACATCAGTGTGTAAATAATGAGACCATGTTGACCATGTGTGGGTTCAAGTTCTTATGTTCATGTTACATGTATTCGTTCTATACGTCCCAAAACATCTTTTCGTTATTTTACGCTTAAAAATTATTTTGTATTTTAATATTAATATTACATATTATTGTTGTTTAGTAGTGGGTTTTTTCTTTTTTTTATCTTCAATAGCTTATTATAACGTGCATTACAATTCGAGTGTGTATATTCAAAGTGTTTGCCAGTCAGAAACCAATTAAAGCATTATTATGAGAAATAATTAAAAAAAAAATGTAAACATATTTTTACTTGTAAATAAGATATCAGCATGTTCCTATATTTAGATGTGAGGTTAGATATGAATGTATGGATAAAAATAAATATTACTGTTATTAAAAAAAATTAAATAAAACAATACTAATATGAAGGGGCACGGTGTATGTTAGACGTTCGCCTAACCGCCAGGATCCGGGTTCGATTCCCGTCGGCTCAGTCATGTGTGTGTGGAGTTTGCATGTTCTCCCCGTGCCTCAGGGGGGTTATTACTCCGGTTGGAAAAGGTTCCAAAAACATGCATGGCAAGGTTGACCTTGGAAAATTGTCCCTATGTGTGTTGAATTGGCATTGTGTGTGATCCATCCAGGGTGTATGTGTGTGTGTGTGCCCTGCGATGGGTTGGCTTAATGCCCATAGATCCGCCTGATGCCCATAATCCAGTGCCTGAGATCCCCGCACAACTCCCCGTGACCCGAGGGAAGATCGGATAAAGCGGTAGAAGATGAATGAATGATTGAATGAATACTAATATGAATGGAAAGGGAAGTATATTGTATAATAATATTATTATTATTATTTAAAAAGGAAAATGAAATCATTTCCTGCTCAGCTGTTTCGTGCCGACTGTGATAAGAAGATAAAAATAAATAAATACATAAATAAATATGGAATTTCTAAAGTTTCTTTTTGGAATTTGCTTTCGGAATCTGTTTCCTGTTAACACTCGGTACGAAGCCCAGAGAGCTGTCATCGCCGGCGAAGACTCAAAAATCAAACACGCGCGCGCATTTTGCGCACGCGCGCACACACACACACACACACACACACATGAGAAAGTTAGAGACGACACTAGGTGTGACCGTGTCAATTAGGTACAAAAGAAAGAATGTAGCTGGTGAGCCGAGGAACATTAAAAGCTCCGGCAGACCGCGATAAACAACTGAAGAATTCTTTCTCTGCTGAAGGGAGGGGGAAAAAAAACCTCTCAGAACAGTTGGACAGGTCAGGAACGTTCTCCAGGGGGTCGGTGTATCCGTGTCAAAGTCAACAATCAAGAGGCGGCTTTACCAAAGTACAAATACAAAATACAAAGGAGTTTTCCCACGTTATTGTAAACGACGGAAGTAATCTCACAACGTTATTGTTATTATAATAAATAAGAAAAAAAACAATCTAGAAAAAGTCATTACAGTTCTGGAAGTACATCCTCTAGAACACCCGGGAATGACGGGAAGAGAAGCATATGGGGGGGAGGTACTGCTCATGATCTGAAGCTTACCCCCTTGTCTTGTGTCATGGGGGTGTTTGGCTGCCTGTGCCTTTTTTGGTGATGTGACTGCTGAGAAAGAAAATCAGCAGTGCGAATTCTCAGGTGTGCAGCCTTTTGTTATTATCCGCCCAGATTCAGCGATTAAGAACGGACTGATTGAAAAAAGCGATACATGAATTCGTATTGGGGCGCGGTGGCTTAGTGGTTAGCACTTTCACCTCACACCGCCAGGGTCCGGGTTCCATTCCGTGCCTCAGCCATGTGTGTGTGGAGTTTGCATGTTCTCTACGTGCTTCAGGGGTTTTTCTTCTGGTTCTCCGGGTTTCCCCCTCCCGGTCCAGAAACATCCACGGTAGGTTGATTGGCACCTTGGAAAATTGTCCTTAGTGTATAAATGTGTGTGTGTGTGTCATGTGATGGGTTGGTATTCCTTTCAGGGTGTATCCTGCCTTAATACCCATAGACGCCTGAGATAGGAACAGACCCGAGGGAAGATCGGATAAAGCGGTAGAAGATGAATGAATGAAAATGAATTTGTATTCACTTTGAATGCACGTATATGTACTATTTTAAAATAGCGTTCTGCCCCGTTTACCCAATGCGGATAAAATAACAATGATTTACTTTCAGATGGAAAAACAATACATTTGTCAACGTCTAAATATTCATGTATCTGAATAATAGTTACAACTGCAAAATCCACACAACAGCAAAACGGATAAATGCCAAAGTCCATATATATATATAGTGGTTTAAAGCGCTGGGCTGCTGATTGGAAGGTCGGCTGGTTCGAGCCACCGTATCGCCAAGCTGCCGCCCTTGGGTCCTTGAGCAAGGCCCTTAACCCTCTGTGCTCCAGGGGGCGCCGTATCTTGGCTGACCCCAGCTTTCGTAAAACACGCTGGGATATGCAGAGAAAGAATTTCACTGTGCTGTAATGTATATTTGACAAATAACGTCTATTCTATTCTATGTATTTATTCATTCATCTTCTACCACTTTATCCAACTTCTCTCTCGGGTCGTGGGGCGCCTTCGGGCATCAAGGCAGGACACACCCTGTATGGAATGCCAACCCATCGCAGTGCACAGACACACACATTCACTCACTTGGGACAATTTTTCCAAGGCGCCAATCAACTTACCGTGCATGTTTGAGCACAAGGGGGGGAAACCGGAGAACAAAAACATTAGGCACGGGGAGAACACTGGGAGTTGTGAGGCAAACGTGCTAACTACTAAGCCACTGTGTGTGGTGTGTATGTGATATATATATATATATATATATATATATATATATATATATATATATATATATATTACTGGGTTATATATATATATGTATGTATATATATATACGTATATGTATATGTATGTATATATATATATACGTATATGTATGTATGTATATATATATATATATATATGTATATGTATGTATGTATATATATATATCTATATATATATATATATATGGTGTATGTATATATATATATATATATATATATATATATATATATATATACATATATATATGTGTGTGTGTGTGTGTATGTATGTGTATACACTTTTTCAAATGCATTCATGTGAGAATCAAGAATACATTCTTGAAAAGTCTTGAATGAAAAAATGTGGATTTCATAATCTCCAGCGCATTCACTAAACCCCGCTCCCTGAACACATTCAAACCCTATGAAATAGTTGAAATTGTCGACAGGAAATTGTGTAATGTCAATCTCCTGAATGCAAAAAAAAAGTATGTTTTTCTTTAAAGTCAGTGACGACGACGTGAGTGAGTTTGAAACAATTCTGCTGTAGAACAAAACAAAAAGGAAATTAAAAAAAAAAGATATTCATTTTCCTATAAGATACACGGTGGTTTAGTGGTTAGCACGTTCGCCTCACACCACCAGGGTCGGGGTTCAATTCTCACCTCATGTGTGGTTGGAGTTTGCATGTTCTCCCTGTGCCTCAGGGGGTTTTTCTCTGGGTTCTCCGGTTTCCCCCCGGTCCAGAAACATCCACGGTAGGCTGATTGGCGCCTTGGAAAATTGTCCCTAGTGTATGAATGTGTGTATGAGTGTGTGTGTGCCCTGTGATAGGTTGGCATTCCATCCAGGATGTATCCTGCCTTAATGCCCATAGACGCCTGAGATAGGCACAGACTCCCCGTGACCCGAGGGAAGATCGGATAAAGCGGTAGAAGATGAACGAATGAATTTTCCTATAGAAGGTTAGAATTGTAGCATTTTAGTCCCCATTATTTTAACAAAGCGTCAACAAACGAGTGCTTGTTGTGTGATTTTGATTTGCACCGAACTGACTGAATAAATGCCTTTGAATATGCAGATGATGTTCGAGAAGGATCGGAGAGTCGGATGCATTTCCAGCATCGTTGCAAGAAACTCGGCGCGGCATCAACGAGCCGAATCCTTAAAGGTCGGCATTGAAACGGTGCATCGTGCGACACTTGTTATCCTCTGATTTAGGATGAGATAATGGAATTAAAAAAAGACATGAAAAAAAATAAACAAAAAAAAAAATGTAAAGAAGAGTATGCCAGTGATATAAGTTAAACGCTTGTCAGATTGAAGTTAATGTATAAAGCGTGATTTGATTTGTACCACCATGTGAAACTACACCAGAAATAGATGTTGACTCATATCTGCCCTTGGTGACTCTTGCATAAAACATCTTGATGAGCTGCAAGTCCTTTGAAGATCAGTGAGAGTGGTTTCTTTAAGTCAAACCAAGGATGAAAGCCTTGAGGATAAAAAAGCTGTAATAAAACACTGAGAAAAAAAAACAGAGTGTAAAATGCATCACATTCATCCACTTTTTATATTTGGAAGGGTTGCTGAGGGGAAAAAAAAATCACATCATTCATTGTGCTTTTATCTAATTTAGAGAATATCCGTATAACGTAATGCATACAAGTGGCACGGTGGCTTAGTGGTTAGCACGTTCGCCTCACACTTCCAGGAACCCGGGTTCAATTGCCGTCTCGGCCATGTGTGTGTGGAGTTTGTGCATGTTCTCCCCGTGCCTCAGGCGGTTTTTCTCCGGGTTCTCCGGTTTCCCCCCCAGGTCCAAGAACATGCACAGTAGGTTGATTGGCACCTTGGAAAATTGTCCCTAGTGTATGAATGTGTGTGAATGTGTGTGTGTGTGTGTGCCCTGCGATGGGTTGGCATTCCATCCAGGGTGTATCCTGCCTTAATGCCCATAGACGCCTGAGATAGACACAGACTCCCCGTGACCCGAGGGAAGATCGGATAAAGCGGTAGAAGATGAATGAATGAACTGTGCATACATGTCATCAATCCGTTTTTTCTTCCATGTCCTCGCTTCCTTCTTAGTAATAGCTAGTTTGTGGAATGGTGACGGCTAATTAACGATTAGCAAAGTCACCCGAATTGTGTTTTCAATTGTGCGGTCTTGACACGAGGCACATGATAATAAAGGCTGGTCTTATTTGTATAAGTAATGAACTCTGTTTTACAGTGCAAACTCCCAAACACTGTGTTTACTGAGTGTTTACTGCGCGTTTTACTGCGTGTTTACTGCGCGCTGGGGAAAAGACGATGCCAACGAGTTATCACTAAGAAACAGATATATGAGAATATGAATAGTGATATATGCGACTCAATTTGCCTTATTAATACGGCTTGCACTCGGTAAAACATTTAATCATTTTATATAATGTTGCCTTCTCTTATAGTATGGTGAAATATTATTTGATGTGTTGTTGATCTTTAGAAGAAGGCGCCTGGATGAAGTTGTAAGGTTTCCTGGTGCTGGAACATCTTCAGGGTGGAGGACGTTTGAGTTTGATCATTTTTTTTGAGGTAACATTATGATCTTTTGCCCTTTTGAATCTTTTAGCTACAAACAAATTCCGCTGGAGAACTCACTTTCCACACTATTTAATCATTGATAATCATTTTTAGCTCTTCAGTTTTAGCGTTTGGGAAATTGCCGTGCCGTTATTGGTAGAGAACAGGAATTCTCCTTTATGTCCGAATTCATTTCCAATCGGCAACAGATCGAATATCGCGAGTACGCTTCATGTAAACGGAAATCGCAACGAAGGGAGATATTCTTGTAAAAGTAAAAAAAAAAAATGTGATTACTGAGAAACATTCCTTTCATTTTCTATAAACTTTATGTAAAATTCCACTTCCGTCCGCACTGCTTTTCGTGTTAACTGATTTAAATACTTCCTCCAACTTTCCATTTCTTCACGCTACGCATTTCCCGACAAAACAAAACGAGACGCGACGCTACGATCTAACCATCATTAGCTACTCTGGTACGATTTGTCACAATAATAATTACACAATAAGAGATACGCAGACGCTTCGGAGGTTAAAAAGAATAAATGGGTTTGCCTTTTCCAGGAACGCGGAAGACCGCAAAAGGTGGCAGGAGGTCAGGACCTGAGCGGCGCCTCTGCACGAAAAACATCAGTCGAGAACTATCAAATGTTTATACACCAGTTTATTGTGAGGTATTTGCACTCTGTATAAACATGCACGAGATGCTTATTTGTGGCGCTCGGAGCAGCCGGATTAAAATGTTTAAACGCGCTTTATATGTATCTATATCCCTTTCTGATTGACTGAATGTAGCATGACATATGGATATGAAGAGCAGCTCTATGACTGCTGAAAGACTGCCCTATGCTGTGTTTATTGCCATCCTCTCTGAGTGGAAAATATTCAAATGGATGGTATGGAAATCTCTGGATGAGCTCCGATTTGAAATGTAAAGCAGGGTCTCCAGGAGATGAGCTGGCACCCTGCTGCACCCTTTCCACAACTCAGCCAGATATCCGAAATTCTGTGTGCAGCGAGAAATCCGCGGATCTGGAGCAGGTGCGGAAATCCTACCCGATCAAATGGGACCTCCGGTCCGGGACCCATCTCTGTGCAACCTGAAGGTAGGTTGAAAATGGATCGAATCTGTTGCTGTGTGTGTGTGTGTGTGTGTGTGTGTGTGTGTGTGTGTGTGTGTGTGTGTGTGTGTGTGTGTTATTTCTCAAGGACGCATCACCTATACAAAACGCAGAAAAACGAAGTAAAAAAACTTCGCCTGATCTACTCTTCAAAATGTAACGACGGCTCGCTTTCGAATGCATTTCAACGACGGCTGCGTTTGATTTATTTATTGAATTTATCCCTTTTTTTTTTTCCTCCGAAAGAAAGCTCTCGAAAGCCGGGTACTGAGGGAAAACAATACAGCTGCCATTCAAATATATTCAAACCAACCTGACGAAACGCCGCAGCAACCCCATTGACGAGGTGAATTACAACAGGCAATGGCCCTTAGCATGGAACTTTTAAATGACATAATGTGTTGCAATTAGGTTACACGGCGCACACGAGTCCTCCGGGGAGATTTTGGCGCGGGAAATAATGTCGCACTCACAGGAGCTTGACCATGATCTGGGCAGCACGGCAGGAAGAAATTTGGAGGAAGTGTGCATGTTAGAGTCGGGGTGCCAATAAATTTGAGTGCTGTTTGTTGAATTGCATTTGAAAGAAACCAGTAACTAGAAAATGGATACATTTTTCAATTGAATCCTTCGCCTTACACACACATACACACACACACACACACACACACTCCCTGGCGTTGCGTAACACTTGAAGGCAAGCACGTGCTTCCTCGCCAAACATGGGAAGTTGGCTAGTTGGCTTCTCTTGTTCTGATCGACCAGGCAGAAAAGATCGCCTTCTATGGAAAACTAAAGGCACTCTATTTGCATGTTACAAAGCCTGAGTGTTGAAACCCCAAAACATGTCTCTTTTTATTATTATTATTATTACAAAAACTATTATTCCTGTATCTCATATCTGTCATTTCAAACCTTTAACGCTTCATCAACAACGAACCAGATACAAAAAAAACAACAATCTGATTCAAGCAAAGGAGTGTAATTGCTTTTTTTTTGTTTTAATGAAGTAAATCATAAAAAAAAAAACCTACAACCGATAGTCCAACCCCAACCCGAACTTTTCATATCAATTGAGTCGTGCAAATGTTTATGAAATTTGCAAGTGTGCAACCATGTTGGCCACAAAGGAGACATTTCAAAAGCTGGCTTTTAGATTTTCCTCCATGTGTGTGCATTATTTACTATTTTGTATATGCTTGCAATAACAAATATACTTATTTCGTTATTTTACTTCTAAATACGTTCAATTAATACTTGTGATAGTTTCTTATACAGTACTGGTCGATGTTTACTTGTTACTTTGATTTAATAAGTCAAAAGTGACTTCCTATTCACATAAACTCATTTAATACTGATCAATCAAGTGTAAAAATGAGTTGTATCAGCCAATCAGACATACAATTAATGTTAACGAGGGCCCCCTTTGTGAGGTCACCAAGACATATTTGACCCATAGCCTTCACAAGACCTCTGAAGGTGCACCGCGGGCCCAAGCACCCAGGCGTTCGGAGCCGATCCCTTCCAGCGGATCCCTCCCTGGATTACACATGTTTGTCCAACACAACACACACACACACACACACACACACACACACACACACATGCTGGATTGGATTGAAATCTGAACAACCATGAACCCTTTTATGTTCCTCAAACCCATTCCTGCCTAGCAGGGTTGCATTATCCTGCTGAAAGAGGACACTGCCATTAGGGAATAAAGTTGCCATGCAGGGGTTGAAGCTCGTTCTCCAACAATGTTTTGGTAGGTGGTACGTGTCAAAGGAACATCAACAGGACCCACGCTTTTCCCAGCAGAGCATTGGCCCGAGCTTCCCGCCTTCCTCATGCTTGTCTTCATCCCATGGTGCATCCCGGTGTCATCTTTTCCCCTGTTGTAAAAGGAATTCATCAGACCAGGCCATTTTCTCTACAGGACAAATAGGACATTCTGACCACCTACACAGTCCGCACTTTATTCCTTTATTCATTTTTTTCCCCTGCTTCCAATATCACATGACTTTTGCGAAGGAATTGTCCATCGGTGAGGTGATATCTCTCATCCTTTAATAGATGCCACTATAACGAAATAATCAGTATCACTTAACGTGTAAATTACGGTGTATTCCTTCCATCCTTTGCCATACAGCCAAAGTGAAATAAAATGTTCCCGCCCTGTTGCTGACTTTGCTCTCTGACGATACTGTTTAGCAGCTTCTGTTGAATAGTAATGTCACCTAGATATTGGATTCCTTCGCCTTAAAATATTAAACAGAGACGGACCTAAATAAAGATTACTTAGAATAGCCGGCACTTGTAGTTTTCTTAAAGGGGTTCTACTTGGAAACATCATCGGAAAAAAATAACAAGTCATCGGAATGTGTTTACGTCGACGTCGTTTTCAATACGGTCGACCCCCATCCTGCTGATCCGTACAAACAAAAAGTACGCTGTCATGTCATCAGTTTAGTTGAAATTTTTCAGAACACGTACCGTGTTGTAGATTAAGGGTGTGGCTTCTGTCATTCGAACGTTACTAGCATTACACGTTACAGTCACTTTGGAAATGTAACAGATTACAAATGACCCTATTCATAATGTAATAATAAGTAGTGTAACTTTTCGGTCACTTTATAAATGTAACTGATTACATTTGGTTACTATCTAATGTGTGTAAATGGATTAAATCATTTCCAAACGTTTAGAACGTTATAGTGAACCTTACAGTAGTAACTCTTGTTTAATGTTTAACCACAGACACAACAAAGCCAGACTTCATAACAAAAAAAAAATATTTAATACTGTATTAGAATTTAAATTTTTGCATAGCTACAACAGGGAAGTAACATGGCCGGAATCGAACCCTCAACCCTGGAAGTGTGAGGCGAAACGTCCAAACTGCTAAGAATGTAAGAAATTGTTTAAATGTGACCCTATTTGTAATCTTTAGCATTTTCAATGTAATTTAATGACACATTTCTCCTCAGTAACTGCAACGAATCACTGTGACATTTACCTTGTAATTCATTTACGTAACGCCGTTACATGTAACTAATTACTCCGCATCACTGACAGTCAGCTTATCCGGATATTGACCCAACAAATACATATACAAATACAAAACTAAGTTAAAATAGTGTTTGTGCCGCTTTAAAAGTTTGTTGCAGGACAGCTAAAACCCCGAGTGTTTCATCATCATCATCATTTATGGTGTTTTAATGGTTAGCACGTTCGCCTCCAACCTCCAGCCGCGGGGGTTCGATCCCGCCTCTGAATGTGCACGTGGAGTTTGCATGTTCTCCCCGTGCCTCAGTGGGGGGGTTTTCTCCGGGTTTTCTGGTTTCCCCCTTCCCGGTCCAAAACATGCACGGTAGGCCTTGGAAAATTATCCCTAGTGTGTGTGCGATGGGCTGGCATTCCATATAGGGTGTGTGTCCTGCCTTGATGCACAATGACGCCTGAAGACGATAGGCACAGGTTCCCCGAGACAGAGAAGTCGGATAGACGATGAATGAATGAATCGTTCATTTTTATCGCTATATATATCGCTTTATTCTCTTTTAATCCCCTTCACGCCCTAAATATATCTTACCCTGCTACACGCCATCGTGGCGCCTGGGAACGATTTTTTATCCCCCCATCCCGTCGGGCATATGGTTTCAAGCGCACGGATTCTTGATGCGGATGAGTCAGGCCGTCTCGTTCCTGCTCCTGTTTTATCCTCGTGGCATCCAGACAGAACCGTGGCTGCGGTTTCATCCTAACACGATAGGACGCTTTAAAAGTTCGACAGAGAAATAAGGCACGGCTGTTTGTGGCGCGCGGTGTCACTTTTCCTTTTTTCGGGCCTTGGCGTACTCGTTTGGAGTGTTGTTCACCTTCCTCCTTTTATCACCGGCACCTCGACATTCACTGTGTAGTGACTCACAAAGAATGGGCCTTGATTAGGGAACTCCAGAAAGTCAGGAATCAAAGGCGCATGTCCCTCACCACACGCTGACATTTGTTCGACGGGGACGGCGTTAAAACAACATCTGCAAGGTCTCAATAAGCGGGGTTGATTGAGCGGAGAGAGATGGAGCGAGAGAGAGAGATGGAGAGAGAAAACGAGAAAGAAAATAACACTTAATTCCCTTCTTTTCTTTCCTTCCTTTTACTTTCTTCTGCTCCACTTGTATTTAGCTGATAGCAATTAACTAATAAAAGCAATATCAAGGCCGTATCTGCGAGTTAGTCAGACACCTATCTTAATTTGCAGCGGGAAGCAAAGAAAGCTGGTGATGAGTCAGAGAGTTACGTTAAGAATAGATTTCTTGTTTTTTTTTTTCTCCTCCTCTCCGTAAGAAAGACGCTGAAGCCGTGTACCGCTTCGTATACACGGCTTATTACCGTTCATTTTCTTTTTTTTATCGTAAGATTTCCGAATAAAGAGTCTCTATGAGGCAGTTCGGGCTTTAACGAGAGTCTCACGTGAAACTCACGTAAATCACCAGGCGTACTTTTTACCTGAAGTTTTATGACAAATATTACAATATAATAATAATAATAATAATAATAATAATAATAATAATCCTGATTAAGATGTAGATAGAAAAGCTACATTTATAGCTGGGTTTGAAATTCCCGTATTTTTCTCATTGAATGTAAATCTGATTATATTATATAAATATTATATAATATAAGTTATGTGATCCTTTATTAACCACAGCAGCCACGTGTCAGTTTGAGAGCAGATCAGTAAGATAAAATTGATGTTTTAATTATTATTAGTTCTAAACATAGTATGCAATATCAAATTAGGGGAAAATTAACATCTTAACTATGAGGGACAGACAGAGAGAGAGAGAGAGAGAGAGAGTTGGTACAGGAATATATCAGTATCATGTTTTATTTTTAATAATTAGATAATGAGCTTTTTTGCTGCAAAGTCTAAAAGAAAAACGAACTGGTATTTCGTGAGAAACCAGTAGCAAAAAAACGTAGTACAATCTGTAAAACTGAAGGCAAGCCGAACACAAAAGTAACATTTAACCTAATTCTTTTTTTTCTTTTCTTTTTTAAAGACATTTTGAGTTGATAGTTTGAGGTAAAACTGAACAAAGATTAACATTTTTTTATATATATATCTTGTTTTTAGACAAATATATTATATATTAAGTAAATGATTATATATTAAGTATATATAAGTTTGAAGACTTTTAAAAATATATAAATTATTATTTGCATAAAAGTAACAATTATGAGCAGAATTTATCCAAAAAAAATAAATCTATTCACATTTTATTGATTTTAATTTATTTATAAGCATTGAACAATTCTACAGAGACCCTAAAGGAACTCTTCCAAGGAAGAGAAAAAAGAAAAACAAAAAAACGGGGCATCACATAAAATATGAGATAAAGCATTCAGGAGGTTTATATATCGTACTATTGGTGTTATAGAGGGCAAATAATCCAATCTACAATCTACAGTCTTGTTGAGAGTGTCTCTGTTTTATCAGATTGCATCAACTTTGTTCAAACGAAGAATAAAAGTGTGTGTGTGTGTGTGTGTGTGTCTGAGTGTGAGTGAGTGGTGAGTGAGAGAGAGAGAGAGAGAGAGAGAGGACTGAAACTGGACCCTATAGCTGTAAGCCTGAGAGTTGCTGAAAGGATTTTGATGCAGTAATATTATCTCTCTGTCCCAGCTCAGGCCACACAAAGGTGCGCAGCCAAGCGCCAGAGCAAGGCATGTCATCTAAATGGCGAAGCCTTCTTTTGCAGTGTATTACATCTAGCTGCTTTGTGCCGCTTGAATTTGGCTGGGAGACGGCACAAAGGAGGCAGTTTGTTCGCCCCCCGACAAGCTTGCTTTTATATGCGTCGGCGCTTTGATGTATAGAGAGAGAAGAAGCATTTAGGTCCGGGATATCCCTCGCCGAGCGCCAGGGAAGAAATCCCACTCCTGGAGTATGATCCTTAACAATCCCTGGCCTTTCAGCACTCAAAGCTTTTATTCACTTTAAGAACCTCACTTTCCACCATTGTGTCCGCTATCTGTTATTTTGGAGATAAAGAGGAATTCTAGGTGTGCTCTCCTTTTGTCACCCAGCACAAATATATACGGCTACGATCCTGGAGCGAAAATTCCCGGCTCTGGGTTTCGTGGGCAGGAAAAAAAAGACGATGCGTACGTGGGTACGGCGTCTATACGTTTTCAAAAGCATCACCTTTCAAAAACGTAATCCGAGTCTTTCATATTTTCCCACGATTGCTTCTGTTCACTCCCTAATATCGTCTTCATCATTAGCAGTATCGCTTTCTGTGTGTGTGTGTGTGTGTGTGTGTGTGTGTGTGTGTGTGTGTCCTGGTTTCTAGTACGAGCCGGAATCATCATGTGGACTGCTGAAGATTAGGTGTACACAAAGATGCAAATGAACCGGTCCTCGCTGCTGTAGGTTTGTAGTGTCCCAAGCTTGACCAGAGAAAAGTATGCAAAGTGAGCTAGTAAAATATACACCCCCCACACACACACACACACACACACACACACACACACACACTCATACTCCCTGCATCTTAGAGGTAAAATAAGACATGAAGAAGCACATAAGAGATAGAGTGGACGTGACCATCACAGGAAGCTTTAAAGGACTTTTCCTTTTTTTTTTTTTTTTTAAATGTTGTTGTTTTGGGTTTTTAGCTTTTCTTTGCTAACTTTGCGAATCAAAATACAACAACAGAACATAAACTGGGTAGATAAGCAACACACCAAAAGCAAAGCTTTTGAACATTATGACCACTTGTTTAATGTTGTGTCGGCCCCCCTTTTACTCCCAAAACAATCCCGACCCATCAAGCATGCACGGCACTAACAACCTGGATCATTTCCCGTGTGTATCAGTCGCCCTTGACCCTGTCGCTCTAGCAGAGCACCTTTGGTAAATACTGACCACCACAGAGAGGGGGCGCCGCACAGTTTTGGAGACGCTCTGGCCCAGTCGTCTAGTCATCACAATTTACCCTTGTGAGTCCTGGTCAAACTATAAATAAACACTTTATATCCTCACAAGTACTATATTGCTTGGGCACCAATAACATGAGCTGAGTATTAAACCTTACTTCCAAAACCTGGAAACTCGAGCCAGCAAGGCAACATAACACACACACACACACACACACACACACACACACAAAGATACACACTGAGGGAAAAACAAAAATACTGGATAGGAATAACTTACCAGGACTTTGCTACAGGATTTTCATGCACCATGTTGAGTTTGTGTTGTGTGCATGGGGCTGATAGTGAAAGCAAGGACATAACCCAAGTGTAAGAGCTTTGATGATTTTCCAGACGGAGCCAATGGGCATTAAAAAAAACCAACAACTAGTCACTACTGCAGTATAATTCAATGTAGTCGATATTGCATTCGTTATACTAACTTATAATGCACTATATATGTACATGTGTTGAAGTTCTTTTGCATGTGAAGACATCAACCTCTCAAATCTCCCATCACTTCTATGGGTTTGCATAAGGGTCAAGTTCAGTGCAAGCTAGTGGTAATGCAAAACATAAGACGCCCCCCCCATCCCCCAAACATTTGCAGAAATGAAATGATTTCTTTTCCTACTCTAGATTCTGCCCTGCTCTGTAGTATTTCCACTGGCGGAGAACTTTTTAACTTGAGCTGCACATTAAGTCATTATTTCAAATATCAGTGGAATTGTACAATAGTGGAAAAATGTTAAATGCCACCGGAGCAACCACACACTCCCCTCCCCTCCACTCCCCTCCCCTCCGCTCGCTACTTAGGACAAATGTAAAAGCATGATTTCTGGCCCGGCTCATGGCACCGACGTGCTTCAGCCACGTTTGCCGGAGCGGCACAGCAGCAGGTTCGCAGCCAGCTCATGTCACGTCGCTGTGTAAAACATATTGTGTAGTTGTTCTGCTAGCCAGGAGATATTGCTCATTTGTAAAGAAGTGACAGGAGCATTATGCTGCTTTAACAACTACCTGCTATACAGTTACACTAGAGAATGGTCACTTTCATCTTTTTCTTTTCTTTTTTTTTGTAAGAGATTTAAAAAAAAAAAAAAAAAAAAAAAAACCTGCATATCCGGTTGGAACGGATTAAAGGCCTAAATGGAGGCGAGGTGAGAATGTGATGCATGAACAGCTTTGATATAAATGTTATCAATGGAAAATAGACATAATTTGTCACATATACATTACAGCACAGTGAAATTCTTTCTTCACATATCCCAGCTTGTTATTTGGTAGTAGGGGTCAGAGCACAGGGTCAGCCATCAGGGTTAAGGGTCTTGCCCAAGGCACCCAAGGGTGGCAGGCTTGGCCATACTGGGGCTCGAACCCGGAATTTCCGATCAGCAGCCCAGCGCCTTAGACCACTGAGCTCCACCCTCTCCCAATGTAACTGTAACAAAGGACCTGGTCTAGGCTTTGATTGATTTCTGTGGGGGAAAATTATGTTGTTTTGTTATTTTTTAAACAGAACGATAAATTTCATGGCTTTTACACCCACACTGGCCTCATTAGTGGTGCACTAGTCATGTGACTCATGACACATGACAATATATAGATCCACTACTCATTTTAATCAATATTTGATTGCTAATCAGGAAAAAGAGAAATAGAATCAAATGAAAGTGTGCGTGTGTGTGTGTGCGTGTGTGTGTGTTTGTGTGTGTAATAGATAGAATTGCCTTTATTTGTCACAAATACATTACGGCACAGTGAAATTGTTTCTTCGCATGTCCCAGATGGTTTGGAAGTTGGGGTCAGAGCGCAGGTTCAGCCATGATACAGCACCCCCTGGAGCACAAAGGGTTAAGAGTGGCAGCTTGGTGATACCAGGGCTCGAACCCCTGACCTTCCGATCCTAAACCACTGAGCTGCACCCATTCCTCCTGTGTATTATGTATGATTGTGTGGGGAGGTGGTTAAGCATTCGGCTCTGGCCCGAAAGGTTGCAGGTTCAAATCCAAGCCCCACAAAGCTGCCACTAGTTGGCCCTTGGGCAAGGCTCGAACCCTCAATTGCTCAGATGCAAGTGGCTCTGAATAAAGGCGTCTGCCAAACTGTGTGTGTAATAGTAGAACTCTTACTTAAGTGAGGTTTTATTCACAACTTAAAGAAATATATTTTTCCTAGCCTTTCCATCCATTACACAGCAACTACCCATCAGCCTTTGCATGAACCTTTTCCTGATAACACTAAGACAGACGACCATTAATATAAATCCACTTATAGAACAATAACAAAGAAGCTATCGATCGTCGTCACTGTCTCAGGTGTGAGGATCATTTGCATCGAACCGATGTTTAGGCAGATTTGTGTCAGTTGTCGCTGGGAGCTTATATAGGCTTCGCTAAGGCCTATGAACCTTCCCTCAGGTAAGCGTCAGCGATGTCTAAAGCAATTTATAACCACACATCTGTTGCATCCCCAAACCTGAAGGTGTGGATTAATTTGACAGCAGTTCTGTCTTAGCAAATATGACAGGTTTATATTAATGCACTCGTTCTAACTATACTATCGTTTCTATAGTAACGGCTCATTCTCCGGGACTCGTACGCCAGACGCTGCATAATCTAAGCCTGATAATAAATGGATTAGGAAAACATGTTGTTTACCAAAGAAGGTTTTTTTGGGAGTCATTTATTTATTGACTCAATATTTGGGAGTCGACTTTTTGCGACTTAACTTTCAGTAAACTTCCTAATACAGGAAAGCCAACAGGTCAGAGGACGTAGCGATCCCTGTTTTTTTGTTAAACTGTTGACATTATTTCTTTTTTTCCCTTTAATACATTGCAGAAAGAATAGTTTATACCGGCACTTATTATGGCTGTTTATAGAAACAGTTATTTTCCAGTTATTGTTTTATTTTAAATATCGATTTATTTATTATTATTATATGGGTATTTATAATTATAAAGCATGTTGTTCATAAAGTAATATGAATTATTTGGAAAAGCAATAAAACTCATTTTAAAAAAAGACCAAAAAGCACATTCTTTTCATAATCCTACTTCTTAACCAGTGCATTGTAATCAATATTGAAATATTATTACAATATACAGTACAGAAAGGGCCACTGAAGAAGTTTGGCCACAACACAACACCTATATAGGAGTGACATATAAACACTGATAAGCTTCCTATGTGTGTTTATGTCACTTTATGAGAATGCATATTAACATTTGGCCTCTTGACATTGTTTCATCGATTGATAATGCACAATGCTCATGTTGCAAAAATGCACTTGAGAGGGTGAGAGGGAGTAAGAGATTAAAAGATGAATGGAAGAACAAGTGATGCTTATTCAGCCGAACAGTCTGTCCCTGGATCTCTCTCTCTCTCTCTCTCTCTCTCTCTCTCCCTCTCTCTACCTCTCTATCTCTCTCTCCCACCCCCATTACTGCCAGAGGTTATTTTTACTGCCAGGTACGAGTAAGTCATGATGCGCAAGCCTCATTACTGATATTTATGGAACACAAATTGAAACGGAAAAATGATACAGCATCCCCCCGAGGACCCATCCGCTCTTAATAGTTGTCGGTAAAGGCAGTGAAAGGAGGGGGTTTAAAACTGCTGACGGGTGGAATTCTTTCAGCCGCCGCACACTTCACATCTCGTAATGATTCTGGAGACCAGACGAAGCCCAGATGTAATTAACTGCCACAAACAAGCATGCTCAGGTGACCCGTGTAACAACAACAACAACAACAAAACAAAACTGTGTCTACAGACAAAAAAATGGGAAATAAATATCTATGATGTGCAGCCGAAAGATTGCATCGTAGCAATATGTACAATGTGAGTTTAGTCTATAATATACTGTAGTGAGTTAGTAGGGTTATATATATATATATATATATATATATATATATATATATATATATATATATATATATATATATATATATATATATATAACATTTTGTTTCATTTCATGGATGCGCAAATATTCATTCTGGGAGTGTTATATGATTTTATACATCAGAGTGTTAGGGAATGCAAAACTTTTAGTCACGATGTTTTGGAAATCATTTTCGACCTTTGAGCTGAATTTCTTTCTATTTTTTTTCTTTTTTTTACATTCCCAAAAGCAATTTGGCAGCAAATGCAATACAATGTTTTGTTCTCTCTTCTTCTTCCTCTTCTTCTTCTTCTTTCTGAAAAGAATTTTCAAAATTTTCATTATCAATCCATGCCTTGTCCTTGATCTCTAGGCCATGTTTTCTTCTCAGTAGTCATGTTTAATTGATTTGTGTAACTCTTGCTGATCAGTACAAGGCAGATCCATTCCTATATACACCAACTCTCAAAATATTTCTGGATTATGTTTTTATGAAGTGCTACCTTATTATCGAGGTGCAATTTATACGGATATTTTGCCACCGTGCTTTGCACATAGCGTCTAGAGTCTAATATGTTTTTATAATGTCTAGTTGCATCAGCTAGATCCAATGTGCAAACAGAAGTGAGGTATATTTAATAAAATACACATATATGAACAGAGCACAAGTGTCATGTGTCTCTATTTGCAGTGTATTATTTGTCCATTTTGTTTGAAGCTGTAGAAAATGTGGAAGCTATCATTATGAATTTACATTTAATAAGTATATTTCATGTTTTGTTTTGGTTTTTTTTTTTTTTTCTTTTTTCATATAATGGAATCGGAATGAAAAGGAAAATAAATGAAAAACAGAGCAATGCAATGCAATTTTTTCCCCCTCCATTCCATTATTTTTAACTCCCGTGTTGTAAACAGTGAGAATCATATTTCGTCTTGTTTTAAGTTTAGCTACTGGTACAACAGCGAGAGGAGGAGCATCACCTGAAAGCTTTGCAGCCCAGTCCAGGCTTATGACTCACAGGGGCAGAGACGAGGACAGACACGGAAAGACAGGGACACAGGCAGAGAAGCGGAAAGGTGCCTCTGAGACCAGACCTTTCCTTGGCTTTCTGGCATAAAGCAGACAGTGACAGAGAGAAGCTGTCTGTAATGTCAATCATTTTATTATTTAGTGCTTTGTTAAAAAAAAAATTTCACTTGAGAGAGCCACCGAACTGCCTACTAATTATAACTTAAAACAATTTCCTGTTCCTAATTCTGATACCATGGATCTTCATGCATCAACGTTAAAATGCAAACAAGAGATGATAAGAGTTTTGTAAGTGATTCAAGTAATGATTATTACTGCTACCGTTACTGTTACACATCAACATTGCAATTACAACTCAATATAAAATAAATACTCTTCATTTAAGTGCTTTCACAAACTCCAATAATGTACTGCAGATAGTAAACTAGGTCAGTATTGGGACAAAAACTATAGGGACCCTTTAAGTACACATTTCTTCTCTAAACTGTTAACACAATGTTGGAGGCTTACAGCTGTGTAGGATGTCCTTGGATGGAACGCCATTCAATTTCGCCTTCACGGAACTCCATGCTATTCTGTACACAAGATCTTGAGTTGAAGAGCTTGAATGGTTCCTGCACCTCAGGCCTCTTCGCCCGACATCAGCACTTGACTTTTACTAAAGTTTTTGTGAATGAATGAGAAAAAAATCTCCACATTCCAAATCCAAAATCTAGGGTTAACATCTTCTCAGAAGGATAAAAAGGGGCTGTTCAAAAAACAAATACAAAATCTTATTGTCTGGTGTCTACACACTTTGATCCATGTAATATATATATATATATATATAGATATATATATATATATATATATATAGATATATATATATAAGATATATTAAGAAGTTGTTGCAGGCAGGTACAAAAAAAAATAGATTAAACAGTCTATTTACATTCGGTTGAGATTTCCTTTAAAACAGGGCCGTCAGTTTATTTAATATAAAAATATTTATTTACACGTTTTCAATGTACCATAAATCTAAGACTCTGACTGTAACAGATACAGATTATAATTTCTATTTCTACAGTTATAATTCTATACATTTCTCTCAAAGAATCTCTCCCTTTAATAAAATTATAGATTCATTTAGTATTTATTTTACTCTGGAAATTATTCTTTTCATATTAATTTCTTAATTTAATATTTAATTGCAATCTTACTTGTTTAGTAGTGATTTTAATTGTAAGTTCTCCTTTAAGAATTGTGTTCCGGTTGCTTTTCTATATAAACTGGTGATACATATGTTTAGGTTATACGGCAAGCGCATTGCGTTCCCAAAAGAAAAATGCGCTTTATTGCGTAATACGGATTTGGGAATGCGATGCGCTTGCGTAAGGTTCTATACGGTAATATACGCTAATATAGTGAGGAGCTCATACCTGTTGTGAATGCGCAGCTAGTAGGTGTAATTCGGGGGAAATTTAGGAAGCGTGAGTGGATGCGCTGAAGTTTCTTTATTCATTTGTTTGTTTTTTGTTCTTTGTTGCTTCGGGTTTTGTTTATTCGCCAACACGAGGCAGATTGAAGGAGCAGATGCCTTATATAGTAATGTACACTGCGTTAATCACGCGTTAATAACATTAGCGCCGTTAAAGTGAATTTGCGTTTATAACGTGTTAACTTTGACAGTCCTATTTTTAAAACTTTGAACACTGATAGTGATGTGTATATATATATATATATATATATATATATATATATATATATATATATATATATATATATACCTGCTGGCTTAGTGGTTAGCACGTTCGCCTCACACCGCCAGGGCCTGGGTTCGATTCCCGTCTCGGCCATGTGTGTGTGGAGTTTGCATGTTCTCCCCATGCCTCAAGGAGGTTTTTCTCCGGGTTCTCCGGTTTCCTCCCCAATGGTCCAAAAACATGCACGGTAGGTTGATTGGCACCTAGGAAAAAAATTGTCCCTAGTGTATGAATGTGTGTGTGTGTGTGTGTGTGTGCCCTGCGATGGGTTGGCATTCCATCCAGGGTGTATCCTGCCTTAATGCCCATAGACGCCTGAGATAGGCACAGGCTCCCCGTGACCCGAGGAAAGATCGGATATAGCGGTAGAAGATGAATGAATGAATGAATATATACCTGCAGAAATAGGAAAACATGGTGGTAGTGCAGGTGGAGGCTTAGTGATGAAGGTATTGAATTTTAGACCTGTAGGTCATGAGTTCAAATCCCTTGGACAGCAAGCTGCCACTTCTGGACCCCAGTTTTTTTTGTGTGTGTTACAGATCCACATTTTATACAAAACGTATGGAAACAGAAAACAACTGTATGTAAGTGTAGCATGCTTAAGTTAAAAAAATGTATTGTTGTTAGCATTATTTAGAACCTCACACCCAAAGTATTCACAACTTTCTTTTCACCAGATAAACCGTTGTCATTAGTTGTGAGAGATTAGTTGTTGGGTTCAGTCTTCGTTTAAGAGTGACAACTGAACCGGATAGAAATAGAATATCGGAAAAGATTACCTCGCTCAAAATACCACCATTTAATTTGCGATCCCTTCGCCGCAGAAACCAGCCTGCTCTCATGAGAAATTCACCTGAATGTGAACAGGGGCTCTGATTAGCTGCATTATTATTTATTACTGATCTGGTTCATACATTAATCAAGTATCACCGCTTTACTCCCAACTTTCCTTCCATTTGAGCCCTTTCTTTTAACTTTAATATCAGAGGGTGGTCAGAGGATGTTGATTAATGTTCTATAAAAGTAGCTGTGACAGTAGTGCTGACTGTAATTCAAATGATAGGTTAATATTAATGTGCTCATTCTAGTAATTATTGTTGCTGTAGTAACCGCTCTGTCGTGGGCACTATATAATATAGGGCTAATAATAAACAGATGCAAAATTTGGTTTCAATATATATCTAGTATATATATATATATATATATATATATATATATATATATATATATATGTATATATATATATTATATATTATATATATATATATATATATATATATATATAGTGCTGTTTAGTTAATATTTATGAAAGGAGTTTCAGCATTTTTTAAATTTTACTTACTAAGAAAGAAAAGCCAATTGTGGCAAGACCGTTTTAAAACTGCAGTTACTTCTGTTACTTGTTACTGATACTTGTTAGTTAATGTTACATGTTACTTAAGTTGTTTAAACTTAAAGTGTAAAAAGTTGACTAATGAATTGTCATTAATGGCCAATCAGGGCATGCTGTTATTTGACGATAATCAACCTTCTACTTATTTGTAACACTAAGGATATTTATTTTCAAACTAACAGGTTTATTCCATACAGCGTAACTACATGTGGGCGTGTAAATAAATCAAGTGAGAAAATGGTTTTCTATTGACGTCACTATTATATATACTAAACAAAAGATCATTTCACTGATCATTTACTCGTTCTTTTTTTGTAACCAATTCAGGTATTTGTCATTTGCAATTAGAAGCCATTAAACTAGCCGCATATTACAGTGTCTTTTAACCATCAGTGTTGAATATATTGATATTTATGAGTGAGGTATTCACACCAGCTATATCTTTGGAATCTGGGGACCAAATATTTCCAAATATTTAAAAAATAGAAAAACGCCACAAATTGGTTAAAAGTCATAGTGAGCGATCGAGTCAACATCCAGGGCCTTCATTAATTCATGTGCTGTTTTCTGAACTCGAGTGCTTTAAAAAGTAATATTGCTCAATATTTCAGGTTCAAACACTATCGTACTCGTTATTGTTCTACTCAATAGCGAACGCTCATCTTCATGATTGTGTACGCTTGCGAAATGTAAAGCGCACTTTGTCAAAGGTAACTGTTTAATTAGTGGAAATCCAAACTCTCAATTCAGTTTGATTTGGGCAGCACTTTTTTACGCCGTCGACGTTGTCACGAAAGCAAATTTGCAGAAATCACTTTGGAGCCCTAATGTGGAAAGCAGAACACGACAGCAGCGAGAAAAATCTCCGTGAGATGTTGAAATCTCAGGAGGAACCAAACTGGGAAGAAATCCATCCTCCTCTGAGTGACATCAGGTGTCCAGAAATGAAAGGCAAACAGTTCTGTCATTACTATGAGCTGTACGAGAGGATCGGAAGTAAAGAGTGCTGATGATGGTGATGACACAAATGATAGCACAGACACCTGTGGCCGAGAGCAAAGGCCTCAACAGGTAGTGAGTGTGTCCAGTTCTGTAGGAATAGATCAGAAATAAGGGTAGTGGGATGAGAACAGGGCAGTCTTTATAATAAAAGCAGCTGCATTCTCTGCGTTCGTTAAGCACCGTGACTTGCAAGCGGCACATTTGGGGAGTGTCTGTGTTAGTGTTTTTTTTTTTTAAGGGTAATTTGGTGTGTTTCTATTTTTTAAATATATTTTTCCACGTACTAATGGTGTTCGTTTTGCTTTTGGGTAACTGGTGTAAAGAAGCCACTAAAAAGTCCTACTAATCAGCCATGAATGTAAACCCTAACCCTAGATTACCCATTGGTTTTGTTGGGAAGTTTTTGGAAGTCAATGTAGGACTACAGCAGGAAAACAAGCGTACACAGGTTCTGCTGATGTCCCCACAGTATTGATAGAAAGGAAATAAACGATGCATTAAATCTACAGACGGTCCGCACCCTACTAACAAGAGTTCATTCGCAGTATGAAGTTCGCTATTGACTGTCTGTGACTAACGATGTTCGTAAGCTATAAGCTATAAAAACGGCAGTCCTGAATGCTGCACTTAAGAAAAGTTACGTTAAGCTCAATGACTTCGCTTGTTCGTATTTGCGAAAGTTCGTAGAGTGTTTGTTCGTAGGCTGGGGAGCGTCGGTATTAGATTTTTGTTTTGTTTTTTTAAGGGTAATTCAGTGCGTTTCTATTTTTTTATTTATTTTTTTTCCACATAGTAATGATCTTAGTTTTGCTTTTGGGTAACTGGTGTAAAGAAGCCACTAAAAACTCTTAATAATCAGCCATAAATGTACATTTTGCTGGTACAATATGCATTTTGCCCGTTTTTAAGTAATTGATAGCTAAGAATTTGTGACTGATGTTAATTTTGTCGTTTTTTATTTGTATCATGCTCTTACTAATACATTTGCTGAATTTGGCAGACGCCCTTATCCAGAGTGAATTACAAATGAGCAATTGAGGGTTAAGGGCCCTTCTTAAGGGCCCACTAGTGGAAGCTTGATGGTGATGGGGTTTGAACCCGTGATCATCTGGTCCAGAGTCCAATGCCTTTACCACCTCCCTCATACTAATAGACATTGGCTCGAAGCAGATTTACACAGATAATGCAGTAAGAATGAAAAAGATCTTCCTTAAAGTTGTACGTTTGGTCGCTGAAGAACCCGTCTTCATCTGGGTGACACCCAACGATAACTTATTACAGCTAAACAATGTTGAGGTGTTCAGTACTTGTATATAATAATAAAACTTGACCTATATTATCAATTTATATTGCTTAAAAATCAACTAGCTTCTTTGCAAGTTTTGCAATTTTGTGGGTTTTTTTTTACAGTTTGTCATATTCTCAAGGTTTTTGAATAAATGAATAAAGATTAATACATTTAAGGAGGCTACTGAGTGGCACAATGGAAAGATATTCCGGAGATTGCGAGTTTTAATCCAAATGATAGCGCAGCTATTTGTGGCCAGGAGCCAAGGCAGCTAAAGATGAGCAAAAGATGGCTGGTATCTCTGGTTTAACCTTCACCCGCTCTAGTGGTTATTGCATAACAGGGACAAGTTAGATAAACGCTGGTCTCTCCATTAGAGTTCAACTCTGAGTAGAATTCTGGAAGCATTGCCATTTTTTTTTTTGGACCAGACAACAGAATTTTATATAAAGGTGTGCTAACGTTAAAAAAAATAACACCTTGCTGTTTCATTGCCATTGGTTGATTGCTAGACATATTTAGCATATTTTTACTCGGAAAGAACTTTAAGATGGTGCCTAGAAGCAGCACAAACCAACATGTGTGATTTTTACCTTTGCTTAATAGACATTTTAGAAGATCTCTGCTAAATAAAAGAAACGCTGGAGTCGACTTAATTCTTGCCCGCTGTATCAAATAGGCATAATATACTGAAAGAATAATGAGATAGTTCATTCTGTTTCTCATATTGTACCTCTGTCCTGCTATAATAACCCTCTCTATTTTGGAAAGCCTTTCCCCAAGCTTTTATGAGCATTCAACCACATGAGGTTTAGTCAAGTTAGGCAGTGATGTTGGATGAGGAAACCTGTGGCAAAGGCAGTGTTCCAGTATATTTTCCGAAGATATTCCGAAGCATGGAGCTCGGAGACACTGCAATGCTGGATCAGATTTGGGCCTCTTTAGTTCCAGTGAAGGGAAAACTGATTGCGTCATCATAGAGTAGTTTGTATGCAACTGTGTACCTGCAGTTATGTGACACCAGTTTGGTAAGGAATGATGGCCAGGTGTCCATATTCTTTTGGTATATAGTGGATATGGAAAGAATGAAGTCCAACAGCTTTTCCCTAAAAGTGAGTGTTTTAATGCAGTATACACAGTTTTCTCTACAACACAGAACATATCAATAGCACTTTTGTCTAGTGGCTGTGATGCCTTCGTGAGCCCTTTTATGCAGCATTTATGAATGATCAAAAAAATACAAAATCACGCGCTGATCCGCTTTTTGATCATCAGATTCCGGCCAACAGAAAGACAGCAGGTCAAGGGCAGGACCTGGTAGGAGAGGACAGAAAACGGGGTAGTATCCCAGATGACTGGCATTCAGTATGCACTATCTCGTACACGAGAGGTGTGGGGGAGGGCAGGGGTGGCATGCGGAGCCATGAGTGAGTCAGCCACGTAGCCTGTGAAAACTGTAGGAGAGAAGGCAGAGCGGAGAGCAAGAGAAGACCAGAGCGATGCTGCGAACGCCACTATAAGAAAGAGGAAAAAAAAGACAAAGACGACTTAGTGTGAAGGAGGTATTCGACTTCACTTTATATATATATATATGAGTCTGATGAGCGAACCACGGCTACACGCCTACGCTTTTAAGCGATATGATTAATGTCATCGTAGCATGATATGATATTTAGTTGTGTTCATCAGCACAGCCCACTGAACTTGACCGACATGACACCCTCACCATCCATCTGCATCATCTTTAAAAAAAAAAAAACGGACGTCGTGCGCCGTCCTCCCTCCGTCACACCCACCACTATGTGAACACAATGATCAAAGTTTGCCACTGGGGCCCCCCATGCGAGGCTCCTATGCCTATAAAGTTACAATATATAATAGCATCTGGGTCCTGCGAAAAGAAGAGCAATGGCCCGATAAACTGGTGTCATGTCTTATAATCAAATCGCACCTTACATGGCTTTGTCGGGCTTGGTGTTGTCTGAAGTTGTTATGAGGTGCATGTGAAATAATAAGGTTTAGAGGCAGCATGGTTAGTATAGCAGGGTGAAAAAAAAAAAGCTTTATGTCTGATATAAATAAGCATGACCATTAGCATCAGGGTGGGTGATGTGGGTGTATATGAAATATCTGACCATAGGAATCTAGCATCAGATATTTGAGTGAAGTGAAGTTTATTTGAAGTGTGCATATTTACGTCTCACTTTACCTCACTTTTCTCCCATTTGAGGCAAGTGTGTGTGTGTGTGTGTGTGTGTGTGTGTGTGTGTGTGTGTGTGTGTGTAGGTGTGGCGTGTGTGCTGTGTTACCTGAAGCTCTCTATGTCTCTCTCTCTCTCACACACACACACACACACACACACGCACGCACGCACGCACACACGCTTGCTGTGACTGTGTGAGATTTTCTTACATACTGTTTGAAATCTTTTTCCAACTTCTGCTGGAGTTCATCCTCGGGTAAATACCACCTATTACTCATGATAATTCCCAGCACATTTTGTAGGACACATGCAAGCATATCGCCTCGTCACTGCATAACAATTAGCTGTGTCGAACGCACACCGTGCGACTGATGGAATTTTCCTGATAACACGACGTTTTGCGCTCGGACCTTCTCGCGGCGGCTGTAAAAATGAACCGTTAATCCTGTTGACGAGACCAAGAGAAGAAGCAAAAAAAAAAACAGACAGACAGAAAGGAGGATAGAAAGAAAGATAGAAAGGGACGCGCGGGGGGAAAGAATATAAAATAAAACAGAGACACGCCGCTCAAACGCAAGTTGCCACCGTCGTTGAGTGTCGACGCGGACTTCACCTCGGTCCTTGCGTTATTAGGCTACTTAAGCAAGGAGGCGTAAAGACAGCGGTGCACAGATGTAAGTATGGCAAGTACTTTCAAGCGTGCGCTTCTACCGCGCTCGCCTTTCAGCGGCGTCGCTTCGGATTTTAGGCAGCAACAAGTCGCCCCCTTCAAACTTTTGACGCGAGATCAGCTCTTGGACCTTGGGGAGATGTTGCATTTGTATACATTTCTTTGTTTACTTGTTTATTTTGCTCCTACCTGACTCAGGTTCGTCTCATCCAGAAGGGCGTCGTGAAAGTGCGCGTGAAGTTTGACATTGTGACGACATTAGGATGTTGTGATGCGAAGCGGCGTGTCACGTCGAACGAAGGCACTTATACGCGGGGAACTTAACTTTTTTTTTCCTTTCCGGTCAGCTTTTTTAATTGCTCTATCAGAGAGAGCGCGATAGGGAGAAATAGAGAGACAGAGAGAGAGAGAGAGATGAGAGAGAGAGAGAGAGAGAGAGATTTTGCCCGTCTGTTTCGCTCGTGCGCGCCAAAACTTCATCTCCTGTGCTTGATTTCAATCACGTTAGGGCGTTCACCTGAGCGAGTTTACCTCCTAATCCTAGCCAAAATATCATCTGTTTTTTTTTTTGTTTTGTTTTTTTTGTTTTGGGGTGGGTGGGAGTTATTCATTCGCGTCTCTTTCTCTCTCGCTGTGTTCTGTTTTTGTGTTGTTTTTTTTTTTGTTTGTTTTGTTTTTTTTGGCTTGACTTGTTTGTCCTGGCGACAGAAAGCCGCTGAGGTGTCAGGGAGTTTAAAGCACTCGGATATTGCAAAAGGGGGTTATTAGATTCATAAGTCACCCAAGTGGTGGGCGATTTACTGAGCACGGCAGAAGTTCTCGTATGATGACTTCAAACAAGACACATTACCTACCGGCATCTGTTGGAGCGTGTGGATATTAAAACACTGGTTTCTCCAGCACGGCATTGGGGGGGAAAATGGTAAGTAGACAGGACTGAGCCACGCTTGCAGGCATGAAACGTGCCACGAAATTGCCATTGCTTGTTGAATAGGGCTGGGAGGAAAATAGGAACATTAGTTGTATGGGTTGTTTCATGCTTATGGACGCTATGGAATAAAGGCTAATGACAGTGTTTGCTGTTGCCAACAGCAGAACTTTGCTCTTTTGTGCTCGTCTGTTGTTTGGATTTTGAGTTTAAAGCAATAACAAAAAGGAAGCATCGGAGCTAGAAAGATCATTTGAGATACCTAGGTACTGAGAAGATAAACACTTTAAGTGGTTATTTCTTCCGCTTTTGCGCGCCTTGTGACAGTCGGTCTGTTTACTATCGGAATTGTGGTGTTGTTGTTGTTGTTGTTTTTTCCTTTTAATTTTTCTTACTGAATTTTTTTCTCCTTTTTTTCTTCCGATAGCAATGTTAAAGCAACATGTGTAGACATGTCGGTGTGCCCTGCCGGACGTGAGCGGTGCTGCGCATCAATCCGCGTTACTGAACGGGACCTGTTATGGTGGGATTTGGGGGGCTGCTTTTAGTGGGAAGATGAGCGGCCTTATGAAATAAGTGCTTCTTTTATCTAAAAAAAAAAACATCCGGTCAGCATGTGATCAAATATTTACAGGACGGGCTTGGCATGGATATATATTCACGTGACGAGGCGTGGGGAAGCAATAGAGTAAAGCAATATCGAGTGACACTTACCGAAAGTATAGATTTTTTTTAACTGAGTAACCTTATAGCGTTGCTATGATTTCAGCACTTTGGACAGAGGCACCGGAGTCGCTAAACGGACTTTAACACGGGACTGGACGTCACGCTTTGCAGATCCCTTTTGCCGAAAGCTAGGGAGCTGTTTCACTTCTTTTTTTTAAAGAGCTTTCTGAGGAAGCCCATGTGAACGAGAGGGGGGAAACGAAGAGAAAAAGATAGCGCGAAAAAAGAGACCGGGAGAGGGAGAGAGAGAGAGAGAGAGTCAGAGAGAAAGGAGACAGAGAGAGAGAGAGAGAAAGGAGAGAGTCAGAAGAGAGCTGCTTGCTTAGCTTTCCTTTGCTTTTTCTTTTGCTTTGCTCTTAGTTTGGTGGACGCTTTTCTCGTGGTGTGAAAGTTGAAGTGGTTGCGCTGCTGCTTCTTCCTCCAGCTCCACTTGGTGCGCAGCGTTAACTTTGGGAGATGCGAGTGTTGCTCGTGGAGATCTAACCACTGATAGTGGTTGTCGGCTCTTAAACAGGTAAGAAGCGTTTCCGTTTCCGATCCCACTGCAGCTTCCAAGCATGTTTTTGTGGCGGGGGCTTGTCTCTACTCCAACACGGAAATAGGATCCTGCTATTTTTATTTTATTTTTTTGTAATCCTCATTATTTGAAGTTTGATTTGTGGTTATGAAAGGTACCGTCACGCTGCTGAGAATAAGGTTATGGATAGAAATTATGCTTGATGTGGTGGAGTCTGTGCAAAGAGGACAGCGACTTATGAAGCAGATGGTATAATAATATCTCAAAATCTCTTTCTATACGTACATTTAACTTGTCCGACTTGACTAACAGACTAACATATATGCTGTATACATTTTTTTCTTTCTTTCTTTCGGGACGTGCAGCAGCTGTAGTATGTAGATTGTGCTGATTAAAAAGTTGTTCCAGTTTAACGGGATGTGTCATTCATGAAGATGTGATCCTGGCGTTTGTTTAGATCACAGCTCTCCAAGTCGTGCGATAATTAATACATGGTGTTTTCTGGATCGTCAGAGCGCATGGTTCATTTGCGCATTGTTTCACGTTGCACATGAAATCGCATTTTTGGAGGGTTTTTTTAGTGGGGTTTGTTTTGTTTATGTGCGTATGCAAATATATTTTTTTGCCTTCTCGTGCGGAAATCCAGTGAATGAATCGTGACGTGCTTACGTGCTTTTTGTTGGTTGTGGCAGAGCAGTAATGGGAATCTCATATAAACATCCATCCCATCCCTCTATCTATCAATCTATCTATCTATCTATCTATCTATCTATCTATCTATCTATCTATCTATCTATCTATCTATCTTTCTATCTATCTCTCTATCTATCTATCTATTTTTTTGCTGGCTTCGTGCTGTGATTATGGACCAGTCTAAATATGGTTTCATTAGCGTAGCTATATCATTAACCCTTTGCATCGTGTTCCTGAGTACTGGTGCAGTCATGGATATCTGTGTAATCTGTGTCGGTAATTGTGTCTTCGCGCTCCGTCCTCTCGGTTATGTCTCTACAGTGAGTTTTTTTTTTTTTTTTTTTTTTTTTTTTTTTTTTTTTTTTTTTTTTTTTTTTTTTTTTTACTACAGACGCTCTCCTCCGTTTCATTCATGCCGGGATTTCCAGCCCTCATTCCAGCATCACCTGCTCCATCCTAGCTTCCGCGCACATCTGCACAATCATAGGGAGGAAGGAAAAAAAAAACAAACAAACAAAAAAAACAACAAATACAGGACAAGATAACTTATGCTTGAAACTGTTGAGATCCGTCCAAAAAAAAGAATGACCTGTCGTAAGGCATTTTTTTAAGTCGCCTGTTATATTTCTATATAAACGGAATAGGAATTTGGATAGGCGTGGTCAGACAGCGCTGTTTGTCACGGCTCGGTAGATGGAGGCTCCGATAAGATTTGCCCGATAAGGGGAAATGGCTGAGACAGGGGCTTGACGCTATCGGCGGAAAGGAAACGGACAGAGAGAAAGAGAGATGGGGAAAGAAAGCGGGTCAGCATTTTGAAAAGGAAAACCTCGCTCCTGGTTTGGTGACTTTTGATGCCGAATAAGTTGAAACAATTTGTCTCGGGTGCAGGGAGAGAGAGAGAGAGAGAGAGAGAGAGGGAGAGGCGATATGGATTCTAGCGGCGCTCCTTGTCCTTTTCTTTCTTTCGCTTTTCTTTGTATCCGATCTTCTGCACCGCGCAAGACTCATGGCTTCAGCCAAAAAAACTGCCTGCAACCTTCCTAACTAGCATGTCAGGACAGTAGGTACCTATTATTTTGACATGTTATTCAGGACGGTAGTGGGCGGTTATGGATGTAACCTGTGCTTTAAGGGCATAGCGGCTGTATGGCATGCATTGAGGCAGCAAAGCCCCAAAATATCTGCAGCTTCTTCAGCTTTAATCAAGAGGTCATCAGGCGGAACATACCTTATATATATATATTCTTATTGTTATTTTTTTTATCTCTTTTATCTGCATTTCAGATCTTTACGGTCGTTTTTCCCCCTCACCTTTTGTCCGGGGCTCACGAGCCTCATTCGCGTTTCATCTCCGGTAAATTCGGGTAATTTTTCTCCATTAAAATATTTGTGTGGTTCCTCGTGTGTTTGTATAATTACAGGGTATAATATGATAGCGTTTAAATGCATTAACCATTTTAAAATGTGCACACAATTAGGCAGCATGCGTCTTTTATTTATTTTTTTTAATGTGAACAGGTCAGAGCACTAAACAGACTGTCTAATAGTAAAAAAAAACTGAATCCTATTTAATGTTTAATGTCGTATGTTTATTCTATCGTCAGTCGAAGCATTCCTATTGTTCATTGCATTATTCCTCCATAAAATGACAAGAAATGTGATATGATTGCAAATATGTGGATGGATTGTTTGCTCCCTGTATTGCGATAACGAAACCGTGATGAGTTTGCAGATAAAGGGTTTATTTGCGCTTTTGGGAAAACAAAACGTAACATGCACTTATAACACGGGCTCGATTTGAATTGGCTTTTGTGTGTACGCATGTGTGTGTGTGGTGTGTGTGTGTGTGTGTGTGTGTGTGTGTGTGTGTGTGTGTGTGTTCGTGTGTGTGTGTGTGTGTGTGCGTACCTATGCAGGTTGTGTGTAGTTTGTGCTCTAAAATATAGATAATTTTTGTTTCGAGTCGTGTGTTTTTTCCTCCTTTCGTTTTAATTTCTTACTTTTTTCTTTTTTTATGAGATAGAGAAGGATATAACTGTGGGTTTATGGTGTGGGTATGGGTGTGGGCTGTGGGGAGGCAGGGAGGGAGGGGGGCACGACACACTTTGTATGTACGAAAGGGTTTTTTTTTCTCTTTTTTTTATAGAACTTTCTGCAATGTACGTCATTGGACCAGTCCATAAATGGGGTTGTGTCATCTGAACGAGAATCTCCCTATCTCGTTCTCTCTCTCTCTCTCTTCTCTCTCTCTCTCTCTCTCTCTCTCTCTCTCTCTCTCTCTCCGCACTCTGAGCTGCAGAGTTAGGGTGGGCGAGCGTCCATAAAAAAATCTAAACAATGGTAGGTTTCATTCCACAAAAGACAGGTTTAAATATACTGGGTCGCACTATTTATATATATATATATACATACATATATATATATATATATTATATATATATATATATATATATATATATATATATATATATATATATATAATTTGTAAGAGGGTAAATGTCGCGTATTCCCGGTAATACGACCATTTTTACGCCATTTTTAATTCAGTTTTAATTAGATGCCTGGAAATGGGATCGCGCGCAGACTGATTTGCCAATGATGAATATGTTAAATTCCTCGGGGAGATCTTGGCACAGCAATGAAAATAAGGAATAATCTTACAAATGCGCGCAATAATAATAATAATAATAATAATAATAATAATAATCATCATCATCATTTTGTTTTTGAAATAATATTTTCTGGCACAAAATACCCCGATCCGTTATTCAGCCTTGAAGAGGCGTAAGGAATGTATTTTAGGATTTGACGCAGCACAGCTGACAACCTAATATAACAGGGTGATTTGGACATGTCTACTGCTAAATTTGTTAGGAAAAAGGTGAAATCTCCTCCAATGATGCCCCCCCATTTAATATGTCACAGCCTTGCAGCTCAGCTTTGATAGATGGATATGGTGGGGTGAATAGATGTCTGGGTGAATCTGATTGGTGCAGCTTTGTTGTTTCCTTTGGACCTCTTATTTGTAGTGTGTTTGGTGTATTTTTGTGCGAGTGTGTGTTCGTGCAGAAAAGAGCTTTTCGAAAACTATACATGCATACTAGATGGCCTATTCTTTGCAATGTTCAGATTCTTGTTGTCTCCCACCCACCTGTGTGTTCTAATCGGTGGCATAAAATAGAGTGATTCTCTTTCCTGCAATGTTGGAGAGCTGGAGAGCAGCACTAGTGCCGGTGCCTGGCAACTGGGGCTGCACCACGGAATCCTCTAACTAACTATTCGCCAACGTCACTGCTCGGGTATGTACGCAAGATGCCTCTCACATGCTTGCCTGTGTTGTACCTTTGTGTTGCTGGCACCCGAATATTGTGTGTGTGTGTGTGTGTGTGCGTCTCTATGTGTGAGAGTGAGATAGTAGGTGGTGTGGTGGGATGTTTGTGCGATTGAGTTGGCACGAGTCTAACAGAATTGATGCAAAGGCGGCTCACTTGGCTGTTTCTCCGAGTAATTTTAGTGCATATAGCACGACTCGCTTAGATAGCCCTTGGCTGAGTAAAATAGAAATTTGTTCTCTGGGTGGAATTTATTTTTTTTGGGTGTAGGATTTCCTGATAAAGCTACACAGCGAGGATTTTCAAGTGAAGCACTGTAGAAAACACTCGATTCAATTATCTGTTAAATATTGTTAGGTTACATTGATGCAAGAGAGGGTGCAAGAAGTGTCTAAATTACCAATGGGTACAGAAGGATAGGATGGTGCAGAAGGCTCATACATAGCCTTGTGGATTCATTACCAGGAGAGGCAATGCAATGCCATGAGGGATTGATTACAAGCAAGTAACACGTATATTTTACAGCCAAACGAAGACACAGGATGTTTTTTGAGTGTTTTATTGCTTGACATCGGTTAAGGCACGACCCATCACTTCTGCTTTACTGTTGTTGCTGATAGAGACCCTGCAATCTTTAAGTACAGAGAGAGAGAGAGAGAGATGGTGGAGGGTGGGGTTGAGTGAGTCACGCCCCCCTCCCCACCTCCATTCTCTCCTTTAGCTTGGCTAGAAAAGTTGAGTCAGGTACCCAGGATCCGGCACAGCATGGGGAGGGAGTTTCATTAGCTGACTCATTGATATCGTTGGGGTGACAGTAAAATAATCTAGAATAATATCCTGTTGTGATGTAATAAAAGAAATGAATATATGTATGCATGCATAGACACGACCTATTCTGCACAAGAAGAGAATTTTGAGTCATGGTTGTTTTTTGGATGATGTTTGTCTTTTACATTTTTTTTTCCTGCTTTGTAATGCAATTTCCATTAATTCCGTGTTATGCACACAGGGTCGTATATCTCTGTTGTTTATCTCTATTTTTATTAAATACTGATCCAGAATAAATATTCAAGTGCCCGTAATAGCACAAAAACCTCATCTGACTGAAAGAAAACAACAATCCATCCATGTAGTTGCCGTTGATTTTTTATTTTAATTTTTTGTCTTTCTCTCACTTCTCAAATTTCTGTTACCCACACCTTGAACCATAAAAGACACATTCCAACCGTGATTTTAATGTTAGAAAGTTGATTCATAGGTTGTTGCGCATGACCTTTAGGGCACTGAAGATATTTTGACAAGGAAGTGCCTCACCTCCCTGGAGGATCGTGCTGGGAAAGTCTGGATTCCTGAGGAAGTCCTGCGGAGGAACGGCAGAGGAAAAAGGAGATTTTGAGAAAGCTGAGGTGACGTCATTAGCGACCCGACCTATTGCATAGAGACACGGCCATCGCTTCTGACGCCGCTCCGACTCTCTCAACATTCGACGTAGAAACCGTCGCAATCTTCCGAACCCGAGCACGACTCTGCACAAGACGCCACCGCCGAGAATTTCCGTTCATATGTGTTTATGCTTGAAAGCAGGATTAGGATGTATGCATAACCTCCATTCGCATTTGCTGTTCAATGAAATGAAACGCCCGTAAGACGATAAACATTAAACGAACATATGTGTTCCCAATATGCACTTCTCTTTACCATCATAAGGATCTTTGCATTGCTGTGAGTCATGCCAATGTTGCAGCTGCTATTGTGCTGTATTCGCAGTTTTGAATGAGACCTATAGGTTTGTGCACCTAATGACAAGACGGGTGATTTATTTATGAATTACCTGGCTGGAGCAGCCTTGGCACACTGGGTCTGCATCAGAGGGAAGGTGTGTGTGTATGTGTGTATGTGTGTGTGTGTGTGTGTGTGTGTGTGTGTGTGTGTGTGTGTGTGTGTGTGTGTGTAAATTTTTTTTTTTTTCGTCTCGAAGTCATGTCGCTCAGCAATTGCTGATGCAACTCTTTGTCACCCAGAGTTTATCATCTCCTCCTGTGATCCTATGGGTAGTAGCTATATTCATCCAGGCTTATGCCTACAGAGATTTAAAGGAGGGTGTGAGCATGAGTGTGTGTGTGTGTGTGTGTGTGTGTGTGTGTGTGTGTGTGTGTGTGTGTGTGTGTGTGTGTGTGTGTGTGTGTGCAACTGGGTGAAGGCGATAGTACAAACGTATTAGGGTTTTTAGCATTGGAGCGCGTTTGTATAGCTACTGCGTGATTGTGCATGGGTGATGAGCTTGCTTGTGTGTGTATGCAAGTGTGTGTGTGTGTGTGTGTGTGTGTGTCTCAGAGCAGATGTTAGCATCCTATCCCATGCTGGGTACAGCTACATCTGAACCCCCTCAGCCTCATTACCTCAGACAGAGAATAATCACAACCTCCACACCACGGTCTCATCGAAATAAATCTCGCACTAGAGGTCCACGAGGTTCACAAGCAGCCGGAATTTTAGGGAATTGTTCAAAGAAACACTTCTGACCCTGTTGAATTTGGATGAAAATACCAGAAAGTTATTGAACTCTTTAAGAAATATTTAAAATGACAATTTTAATAAAATAAAATCTCTGACTGCTCGGATGTTATTAATCATTTTAATCAATTTCCGTCGATTTAAGATTCCTGACAATAATTATTGCTTGTATTTTTTTCTGGCCAAGCATCTGGCACACAAGCTCTGGTCGCAGGTTATAAAGGTGTTCAATAGACATCTGACAATAGTTTAAGATATCAGGTACAGGAGATCTCCAGACAAGAATGGGACCTTGATGTGGTGGAAAAGCAGGAGCTTCACTTTGATCTTTACGGTCACAAAAGCAACTATCCATTTTCACAGGAGAATCTATGGTCCTTTCACATGAAGGTGTTTCATTTGAGCCCATCCTGTGTCCACTAGAAAACAATGGCACCCTGGCTGGGTGTAGAGCAATGAATGAAGCCTCTTGAGCTTTTCAGCAACATGCACAGATGTTACCAAGTCGGGAAATAAAACTCTGTGGGGAATTTATTTATTTATTTATTTATTTATTTATGCAGCTACTGCAAAAAAAAACTATGCAATGTTCGACCAGAAATATGCGCATATACGTGCACGTTCAAAACGTCGTTTGGAAAAAAAAGATATTCTTTATAGTTAAAAAAAAAAAGGTGCACATAAGTCTCCTCCAAAGTACGACTCGAGACCTGAGAACAGAGTCCCACACAAAGTGTCCCGGGTTAGTGTGCGGGTTTCGGTTTTGTCCGGCTCGCACTCGCGAGCGACCGACCGACAGACTCGAGTCACGTGCTTCTACGTCACCTGAAGCAGCGAGGTACCGGAGTCGCGCGGAATGAAGCCGTCATTTCAAGCTGGGGAGCTCTCGTGGTGCACATTCAATCCCGGACCCGTGCGTGCGTGCGCGCGCGTGTGTGCGTGCGTGCGTGCGCGAGTGTGTGTGTATGTTTGCGTGCGCGCGCGTGTGCGTGTGCATGTGTGTGTGTGCGCGCGCGGGTGCGTGTGTGTGTGTGTGTGTGCATGTATGTGTACCGAGCATGCCGTCCAGGGCGCTTGAACCACCGACCTGCGAAGGATCCGCTCAGTCATGGGAGTGCGTTACCTCGCCCGTGCGATTTCCGCCATCAATAATTTAATCTATCTGCTCCAAAGCTGAAGAGACTGACGACAACTCGGCGCTGCTTGCCTGGCAAAAATAAAATACAAAATAAAATAAAAACAAACAAACACAGCGCGAGGAATTAAAGCTTTTTTGGGGGTGGGGGGGAGACGAAAGACTGGGGACTTTTTTCGCTCCTAATAACCATCCCAGATGACACTGTCCCGTTGAATGGTCTCTCTTTAGAACTGGACAGTGAACTAAAGGTAGGTTTTTTTTTTTTGCTTTTCGTGCCGATTTGCTTTGGTTTGACATTTTTTTAAGGAAAAAGTAATCAAGCTAAATATGTTTGAAATCGCGATCGCGTGCTTGGGCAATAAAACCTTCTGTTTTTCCATGCATTTGAACAGAAACTCTTCATTTCTGGGATGTGAAATGGAGCGTCTATGAAGTCTTTATTGATTAAGAAAAAAGTTTCATCTCACCTGAAACATCATTTCGGTTTGACTCGGGTGTTTGCGACTTTATGAACCATTTTTGCTTGGCCAAGTTGTGGTCTCTTTGCTGGTCGGGAAAGGATGGATAGAATTGTTCTTGTACATTTGGATTGTATTCGATCGAAATGTATAAATGGTAGTTTGGTGGCGATTGGTAAGACATTCGTAGGAAACTTGAGCTCAGGGGTTAGTCTTACAGCGCAGTCTAGCTTTTCCTCACAGCCTCATCAACTCTCCAAGGTTTCACATCCAACTTTGTGTGCGTCCGTGCGTGTGCGCGCATTACAGAACATCACTGCAAAACAAGCCCACTTGAATGAACACAGATTCCTGGAAAATACAATAATATACGACCTCTGTCCATGTTTTCTAATTAGTTCTGTCGTGACAATGAGTTTAGGGTGTATTATTGGTTATTTCAATAAGGAATTTGCCCAAGCATTTTTTTGTTTGTTTTTTGGGGGGTTCAAATAACTCCTTTTTGTCTGATTCACCCTGAAAGTGTACAATCCAGAATTGTACATACTGAACATGTTTATTGTTTATTCTGTAGAATAAAGCGCTCGTGTGCGTTCCACTTTGTCCCCGTCGTATACCGAGAATAACATGTGTAGACAAAAGCGCCATCTAGCGTATGCACGTGGTATCTCCATGAGCTGCACTTGGAGATTATGTTGCTAATTGTACCTGGTCAAAGCCTGATGTAACAATGTAGTATTACTTATTGTGTGGGATTGAAAGTCGACATATTTATAGTCTACGTTGATAGTGGAAGTGATAGATGACGTTTCTATAAGCACAGGGTTGGACATGTCAGTAGCGAAACGCCAGAAAGTTCTCTAGCCTAGTTGAAAACAACACCTATCAGCATTACAGTTGGCCAATCTTGGATGATATTTCCGAGGCGGATCCTGCCAGTGCTCGTCCTTTCTCCTGTTACGTGAAGAGCCGAAACTTATACATTAATCATCAGTGCACTAAAGTTTAATTTGGTTTGGTTCCCTGCTTTCCGTGAGGCAGCAGGACTCCAACCATGAAGCTTAAGAACGTCATAAGGAAGCAATTAAGCTACCAAATAAAGTCAGACTAAAGTAAATTCAAAGGGTTCTGTGACATTTATGCTAAAGAATGTAAATGGCATAACTACGCGCCCCTAACATTCCCGCGCTGCCTTCATTCAGCTATCAAATGTGGCTTTTTCCTGCTAGCAGAGCGAAGAGGAATTTGTTTATACGCACAACGACTGTTTCAAACCCTATGAAACAGGATGTTTAATTTTTGTTCTCCGACCGTTTCGGGATGAAAGCCTGATGATTGAAGGAACGAGAAGTGTAGCAGCCATAAAAGCAGCCTAGATATCAGGACCCTAGCATATCCTCTGCCATGCTCTGCAATTGTCTGCTCGCACCACAGCTGTGTTACATTGGAGAGGAAACCACAATTACCTGAGGATGTACTTCAAAGGATCTTTTGCTTTAATTCTTACAGTCGCTAAGCGAGAATGAACCGACGTTTTTACAGGCATTCTGCCATTTGCTGCTGTTTGATCCCTCCAAAAAGATTAATCATTAGTCCGGCCTGAAGCCACAACATATCAAAGCTCAGTGCGTTTGTATAGCATACAATCAGTGTGCGATTGGTGCAAATTGCTGAAATTACATGTACGTGAAAAACCTTTAAGCTAGCTTGTTTTTTTTCAGATGTTTAACTTAATTAAGTACTGTATTTATGGAAACACGTATCCTAAAATACTTGTAACGGAAAAACTTCAAGAAAATTGGGCTTGCCAAAAAAAGCTTTACGTATACTACAGGTTTTTAATGGTGTGTATTTTTGTTACGTTAAAATGTTCATTCTAGAATGGAAAGCCAAGCCAATGCGGTTTAGGCCATTTTAACTTTTCAAACAATAATGCCCCCTGGTGGTGCTCCCTCGGAGTTCCCGTCTAATTTGAACACTGGCTGACTACAGGCTTCTTTTTTTTTTTTTTTTTTTTACTGACTTATTCATCAAGAAGGCTCTTGTTTTCATTCAAAGAAAGAGGGCCTATCTTCTGACTGACAATACCTTCTAGATATCTTTTCTTGCTTGTAATTCCCCTTTGGTGACCTTTAAATTAGTCTATGACAAATGAAGAAAATAATAATACAAAAAAAAATCCTTTCATTTTTTTTTTTTTAATTCCACCATAAAAGCTGTTATTCCCGCTAGACTTTCATGTTCAGACTTCATCTGGCTGTCATGAAGGGATTTCTTAAATAATCCATGCATGGCAGGGAGATTTAAACAAATAGAGCTGCGAGGAACTGGGAGAGCGTGCAAAGCAAACCACCCTGTCCTACCAGCTTCTGTCTAAACAATTGAGCAGGTGCATGTTACTCTTTACCACCTCCGCCCCCCCCTCTCCACATCCCCTCCCAAGCAGTAGTGCTGCCACTCATGCGCAAGCAAAGATCAATCATATTTAGCAAAGAAAAGTGTCTGAGAGTGCTCCTGCTAAGCCCTCCGGTGTGTGTGTGTGTGAGGACACATTATCAAATACAGCTGTGTAGATATCGTGTCATCACTATACATTCATAGTTCTTTTGTAGACAGAGGTATCTAAAGGTCACCCAGGCTGGAGGGATACTTCTATAGAAGGAGCTCTGGCTGGTTGGAATGCTGTGTGTGTGTGTGTGCCATATTCAAAAGAATATAAATGCACCTGGCTTCCATGGTGATAGAACCGGGTTCACAAAAGAGGTACGTAAATAAACAATTCTACAATCCCAACTCTGTTTACTCCACAGCACACGGGACGCACTGCCCCCCCCCCCCCCTCCCCCCAACCTCCTGTACACACACGCGCACACCTCGAAACGCCATGTTTGCGTTATATCGACGGGATATTGGTATTGCAAGACGCAGTTTCCGAGGGGGAAAGACACACACACATCAAACATATTAAAGCGGAACAATGTGTCCATGGCGGTAATTTGGTTTCCCCCACCTTCTGGTTTGAACAAGGTCTCGCTTATTGCCAGCTCGGTCCCCGAGCAATAAACTGATTCGCCATCTAGATTGCGTTTTAACAGGAAGGTGATTGAGAGCATAATCCATATTGATTCGCGAGATGGAAACAGGAAATAGCAGGGTTAGAAATAAAATTTGTTTGTTGTTCCTGGTGAGAGGGGACCCCAGAGGAATGGCAAGCAATTGCAAGCTGATGAGTGGCACATCATCGCCCCCCCCCCCCCCCCCCCCCCCCTCTTCCCTTTGCTTAGCCACCCCCCCCCCCCCCCCCCCACACACACACACACTCTCAAAAACACTCCTCCTTTCCATCCTCCATCTCCCTCCCCATTCTGCCTTGGAGACCTGGAAGAGACGTCATCAGGGTTGTTATGCTGAGAAATGACGCTCGACATCATACCCCTGACCCCACCCCACCACCGCCACACCACCCTTTTGCTGCCTCAGAGTTTGTGGATTATAAAATGCCGTCTCGTCTGCGATCAGAAGCGTTTGGGTCTCCGGTTACTTTCATTTCAAGCCGTACACTCCTTGTGTTTAAGAACGAGCCAAAAGATACAGCTGATACAGCTATCCGTCATCGGTTACGGTGCGGTGAGTTTCCCGGGACCATATGCGCTTTTTTAAAAGCAGGTCCAGTATTGCCGTGCCAGGTTTATCGAGTTTTACCATCACACCCCCCCTCCCCCATGACGGTGTTCTGTTATCTATCATTCGATAGCACTTGCAATTTATATAATATCTCACCCCTCATCAGAGGGACAACAGATGTTTGGTAATTGAGATCAACTTGAAACTGGGGCAGATGCTGGGCTGTGGCTGAGTGTGTACATAAAACCCACATTAGTGCCATTCAGAGAACCGGAGAGAGAGAGAGAGAGAGAGAGAGAGAGAGAGAGAGAGAGAGAGAGAGCAAGAGGATGCTGCCAGAAATACATCTGTCCCTGAAGGTGCAACACATTTGGAAGTATTTCAAAGAAGTGAGCAAGTATGACATAAGACGCAATCAAGTCTTAATCCTCGGCAGCACTTTAAAACCCTCTCCGAAGTTTCTGCAGAGGTAATTGCTGACGGTGTAAGAAGTTTTTTTTTTTTTTTTTTTTTTTTTAAACATGACTGGAAAAGCTGATGGGCTTTTTGTGCCTGCAGAAGCAGCACATACACACATTTTGCTCTGTGCATCATTCAATTAGGATCGATCCGTCCTCCAAAGCTGTAATCCCGGCCCGTTTTATTTATTTATCTATCTATTTATTTATTTATTTATTCTTTCCTCAATGCTTGTTTTTGACTAGATGGGAGAAAAGGATCTCCTACTCTCTTACCACACACACACACACACACACACACACACACACACACACACACACACTCACGCACGCACGCACGCATGCACGCTCTCACGCGCGCCCAAGTGCATGCACCCACTCTTCCTCTCTCGCTCATACACATGCACAGACATGCATGCGCACACCTCGCCAGGTGAAACGTCACAGAGCGAGGGGACTCGACACTCATTAAGGGGAAGGCTGCAATATTCTGAATCGAGACCATGGGACTCCCAACTGGCCTATTTATAGCTGCAGTGTCTCCATGGCAGTCACCGCTGCGCTGGCAAATCGCAGCCGCGGCCCCAGACGCCAATTAAGAATGAAACAAATGCCTTTTAGAGAGGGGCGTGCCACCGTGTCTCTCCCACCCTTCTTCGGTCTCTTTCCGCTCCATGAGTGCATCCTCTCCATGCCTCTTCCGGAGGATGCGCCGAGTAGATGGAGGACGCCACACAGAGAGCTGGCCGAGCTGTGCTGCGACGTTGGCTATTTTTAAAAAACACCCCCCCCTTTTTTTTTTACGCACACACACACACACACACACACACACACATTAGCACTCTCTCTTTCCCCCAGCCCCTCCTCCTCCTCCTCCTCCTCCTCAAGAAGGAGAGCAGATGAGGGATGTCTTCTTCTTGTTGTGCTGGTGTTTTGGATGCTCCCCGTGCTATTGTTTGCGAGTGTTTCGGCGGGTTTTGGGATGTCGACGGACAAGATGAATTGCTGTGACTCATAGGGGCATCAGAGAGGTAAGAAAGTGAGAGGGGAGCGGCGTAAGCGAGAAGATGGATTGGAGGGGCTTTCTCTGCGTCTTTCAGTCGGGGGGTGTCGAGGGCCGTCTTTGACCCGGATATGCGAGATACGTCCGTTGGGCATTGAGCAGTTTTTATGAATGAATATATGAATGAATGAATGAATCAGTGCATGGGTGAATGAATGGCCTCCGGGTTTTGTTTTCTTGCTCTCCTGTAGAAAAATGTCCTTTTAATTTACTCGGTGACCTCTACATGCTGTTTAATGATTCCCTCTTATTTTTGTTGCTGTTAAAGGAAACTAAAAGCGTAGCATTTCTAGATTTGTAGTAGTAGCCGAACATTTGATTTCTCTGCTGTTCTTTTTAGGATTAAACGTGAAGCCGCTGTCGGAGGATAAGTACTTCTTAAACTGTCTGAATACATTAAACCCTATCTGCAAATCTACCACACACTGGTCAGCAGCACTTAACATCAGTCAGGGTTGCGTTAGTCTGATGGGATGCTGGAGCAGGAGAGGAGGGTGGGAAGGGAAGAGGGAGTGGGTGAGAGCCTCTCATGTCCTCCTAATGATACTCCTGAGCATCTGTATTTAGCTCTGTGTGTGTATGTGTGTGTGTGTGTGTGTGTCGATGGATCCGGTGTGATGCGTCAGTATTGCCAACACTCCCCTGGGCCTTGATTGCCAGGAACTAAAAATGCAACAAAGAAATAACAAGTTGGCATGTTGTTGGTTTGGTTGCTATGAAATGTGAATCTTGGTTTTAGGTCTGCAACTCTGATCCCATCTTACATGAGAGTGTTGGATTCCCACGGGGCACTTCCGACATCGCAAAACGAAACAACAAGCACTTTGAAGAAACAGATATAATTGACAAGAGATAACAGAAAAAGAAAAAAATCACTAATGATTAACCATCGTTGTAGGATGAAAACTGATGTTTTTGTGATTGTTCTTTGGGAAGAATCGCTTTAATATTTAAATCTCTGTTTTTTTTTCTCTCTCTCTCTCTCTCTCTCTCTCTCGTGTCCCTTCCTGAACCTCCCCACCCTACACACACACACACACCTTTCCCTCTCAGTTCCAACAGGTCAGAAGAGTGATGACCATCCTGTTCCTTACTATGGTTATTTCATACTTCAGTTGCATGAGAGCTGCGCCCATGAGAGAGGTGCCGGGCGTTGTGGGGGGCCACCGAGCCGAGGGCTACCTGGGGGCCGCCCGGGGCCACGGGACTCCACCGAGCGGAGGAGCACTGCCCTCGCTCACGGACACGTTCGAACAGGTGATCGAGGAGCTACTGGAAGTGGAAGGGGAAGCAGCGCAGGGCCAGGGAGGGGGGGGTCCCGGCAACGCAGCCGCAGCCACGGCCGAGTCAAAGGACATCGACACGTACGCGTCGCGTGTGATGATCAGCAACCAAGTGCCTTTGGAGCCGCCGCTGCTCTTTCTCTTGGAGGAATACAAAAACTACCTGGATGCCGCCAACATGTCGATGCGGGTGCGGCGCCACTCGGACCCGGCGCGGCGCGGCGAGCTCAGCGTGTGCGACAGTATTAGCCAGTGGGTGACGGCCGTGGACAAAAAGACGGCTATCGACATGTCCGGCCAGACCGTCACCGTGCTTGAGAAGGTCCCGGTGGCCAACGGGCAGCTGAAGCAATACTTTTACGAGACCAAATGCAACCCGCTGGGTTACACGAAGGAGGGCTGTCGAGGAATAGACAAGCGGCACTATAACTCGCAATGCCGGACAACCCAGTCGTACGTGCGAGCCCTCACCATGGATAGCAAACGGAAGATCGGCTGGAGGTTTATACGGATAGACACTTCGTGTGTATGCACATTGACCATTAAGAGGGGGAGATAGTGTACACAATGTATAGATTTTATTGAGAGTTCTAACAAGAGAGAAAGAAAAAGAGTAAATATCTATTTGTATATATACAAAACAGGGTAAATTATTCCGTCAGATGAAAAATTTTATGGACTGCATGTAAAAAAGATGAAGTTTATACAGTAAAGTGATACTACAGTCTATTTATTGAACATATTCATGACCTTGTAAACAATTAAAAAAAGATCTGATCAGTCATTTGCTCCCAGTTCAAATTACTATATCACATTCCGCAAGGCGTTGTGGTTTTCTTTACGTTGCCAAGAACTCAGCAGACGAGAGAAGAGATTATTTAAGCAAAAAAAAAAAAAACACATGCATGCTGCTTCAATTGTGAATTGAAAAAAAGAAAAAAAAAAAGAAAAAAAAAAACCTGTCCACTTTCAGAAAACGAGACCAATATTACAACCAAATGATTCTGTTTACATTCTCAGCAATGACAGGACATCCTCCTCTAAAGTACTTTAACTGTTTCCTATTCTAAACTTCTCAAGGTTATGTTTGAATTACATACTATGTCAAGGTGCTGTTGTCAAAGCTTTGCTGTTTATTTTTTTATCCCCACGAAATGAAAGATGAAAGAAAAATACTATAAAAAATTATATATATATATATATATATATATATATATATATATATATATATACACATATATATATATATATATATATATATATATATATATATATATATATATATATATATATACATATCATTCACATATGTTCTGAATTAATATAATTCATTTTGTATGTTGTGAAGTTGTTTGCAATATTAAATTGAAATATTTGAAGAAATAAAAATGACTATAGGCAAGTGAAAAACAAACCCAATGTCAATAAAGTTTGAGCTCTCCCTTTACAGGTATAAGTTCAACACAAACCTCAGAGAGGAGACGATTATCTACCAACTTCCAGTATTTAAACTCATAGCTTGAATATTGTTTTGGGGTCATTTACCCCATTTATATGTTCAAAAACCTTTATTAGCACGAGTTGATGAAAATGACCATGCACTAATAGCGATGACAAAATCATCTAGGATGAGGCTTTATAACAAAACCAACACACACAAAACAGAGAAAGATATGCAAAACAGCACCTGCTCTCCGAGCCTCTTGCAAACACTCCAAGCCATCTCTTGCGTCCTACCTAAGATGAGGAGCCTCAAACGCTCAGGTAAGGTCTGCTCCGAGTGTGGAACATAAATCCATCTAATATGGTGGTGGTAGGTGGTGTTTCTCCTTCAATCACTGGTCATAGGCTATCATTTCTATCACAAGTACAATTATCTTTGTCCTAGAAGAAAAAAAAGAGATCAGCGAGTTCAAAACTCGAATACACTCTACTTGACATCGGATCCATCTTTGCGCACAGACGAACCTGTTTCGGCTTATAGATTGTTATCAGACCCATGTGTCCGAAGTGTTGACACAGGGTTGCAAACAAGGTACAATGTGAGAGTAGATACCCTGACTGACTCTGTTCAGACTATAATACTCGACATCAATAATGTCTTATAGAGAAAAAAAAAACAAGCAAATATAATCCGCAGATAAAAACTGTACAATCCCAAACACACAAGGTCTCATTTTTGCCCCTCAAATTTTTACTATATTACAATATAGCTCAAGTATCATTTTACCATCTATTGATACAATGGTGTCACTGATATCAGGTCACAGAACAAAAGAAGATGGCCCAATAAAGGACCATTTCATGTTCGTTCCATCTACTGATATGATCAGCACTGCAGTATAACAGTTTCTCAAGGCTTATCCTGGAAAGCGACAATCCTGCCACAGTTTTCAACTCGTCAGCTAATTAACAGGCTTGAACCAGACTGAACCGGGCGTCACGAAGGAGGGGAAACACTGACACGTGCAAGGCGGCGGTACTCCGGGACCTGGATAGAGAAACACTGCTACATGTCTGAGCTATTTTGGTGAAATTTAAATTGTCCCCAGTTCAGTGCCTGGTGAGAGACCCAGCAGAGCCCTGACCCATTTGCCATCGAAGTAGGCCACTCCATGCATATCTCTATCCCTTTCTGATTTAAAGTTATATAATTATTTTGTGAGTGGAACAGAATAATATACTTTATGGCCTTCTTATCTGCAGTATTCATACAGTGCAGGGAAACAACAATTTCTTAACGATTTCTTTAAATGAGTCTTTGCTACAGCAAATACCAGTACCTAAGTAAATAAATAAATTCTACTAGTACTAGTAGAAGTAAAACCGATAATGAATGATAATAAAACTCATAGTATTCATAGTAAACATAGTAAACATGCACTCATGCACACTCCAATAATATACTAAGTGCGCAAATTAGATGCGCAATTCAGTAATTATGCCTTTTGGCCAGTAGATGGAAATGCTAACAACAAGAAATCCAGCAGCGTCTGGTTTGGATGAATATTAATAAATCACTCGCCTTGTGGAGCTCTGTTATCCTATTGCGAAATGATATTACTCAAAATAAAAACACACCAATATTAAGAAACGTGCTTTACAAAATGAGTTTCTAGTGCCGCTGAGTCAATGGCCGGGTATGGGATGGAATTGTATGCGCATTTCCTGCGCAGACCGAATGCGCTCCAACTCCCCCGCCGTTAATCTCTTCGCATAAGTGCTTAGCCACTTGCTACCAAAATAGCCGAGGACACAGCGAAAGCTGTACACTGAGCCATTCCCTGACGAGAAGTGGAATATCCACGGCTGTGAAAAAAATGGCCTCGCTGGGGGAGCCGGTGCGATTAAAAAGAGGTAAATAGTAAATAGTGATAAATTATTCACGGGTCTTGCGTCAGAGACATGAGCCGTACAGACTCGCAACGATGCTAGCGTTGGACAAGGGTAGCTAGCGCTGCTAGTACTGTTTGGTTTTTTTTTTAATAAATATAATTTCCAAATAGCTAATTATGTTTTCATGATTCGGATATTTAATGTATTATATATATGTAACTGAAAATTGTTCTAAATTTGTCCACCGCTCTGTGTGTAATTGAAGGCGCCACCCTGTAGCTAGTTATTGTGCGCAAAGCTACTTATTATAAATGCACAGGCGGTGCAGCGAGACAGAATCCCAAATAGTTCACGGATTTTAACTTGGTCAGGTGTAAATAGCATTATTACACGCCAATAAAAGTACATTTAGGTGCATGTTAAGTAATGGGGTTGGGTACTGAGTTCTGCTCCACAATTAACTAGAATGATTTATATTGTAATGGATTTGATGGGCGGAGAGGATTTATTCAGTGTATATTTCTTAATTTGCCTTAGATCTATAGTCCAACAACAACTACTACTACTACTACTACACTACTACTACTACTACTAATAATAATATGTGCATTTCTACTTGTAGAAACACTATTAACAAAGGTTGTTATTGTTATTATTATTATTATTTTGTTTATATACCTTTTGTTAATAGAGTTTCTACAACTAGAATAAAATGCACATATTATTATTATTATTATTATTATTATTATTATTATTATCATCTTCAGCGTGATCATTTTGAGTTCATTTTGCTTTCACGTTTACCTCATTATGTCAATATTCAGTCATTAAATAATAATAATAAACAACTGAAACCCCTGTGACTTTTGCCCATATACAGTGCATTGCAAATGTATTCATATCCCTTGAATATGTATCTTTATATATTTGCTGTATATTTAGGGTTGTTGTCCTGCAGGAAGGTGAAACCCAGTCTTAAGTCTTTTGCAGCGTCTAATAGGTTTTCCCCATCATCTTCCCATAAAATCTTACCAGCTTCCCTGTTGAAGAAAAGCATCCCCTCTGCAGGATTCTGCCACCACCATGTTTCATGGTGGGCATGGTGTGTTCAGGCTGATGTATAAAGATATGTTTTCATAATCTAACCCTGTTTTTAACTTCTCCACAAGTTTATTCGTGACCTGGCTGGCTTGTTCCTTAGTTTTCATGATGCAGTTTGTTCACTAATGTTCTCCCTCTGAGACCTACACAGAACAGCTGTAATTATACTGGGATTTAATATCAGGTAGACTTATTACTAATTTGGTGACTTATGAAGACAATTGAGGGCACGGTGGTTTAGTGGTTAGCACGTTTGCCTCACACCTCCAGGATCCGGGTTCGATTCCCGTCTCGGCCATGTGTGTGTGTGGAGTGTGTATGTTCTTCCCGTGCCTCTGGGGGTTGTTCTCCGGTTTCCCCCCGGTCCAAAAACATGCACGGTAGGTTGATTGGCACCTTGGAAAATTGTCCCTAGTGTATGAATGTGTGTGTGAGATTGTGAGTGTGTGCCCTACGATGGGTTGGCATTCCATCCAGGGTGTATCCTGCCTTAATGCCCATAGACGCCTGAGATAGGCACAGGCTGCCCGTGACCCGAGGGAAGATCGGATATAGCGGTAGAAAATGAATGAATGAAGACAGTTGATTGCCCTGGGTTTTATTTAGTGGTATCAGAGTAAAGAAGGCTGAATGCCACACAAATTTTTATTTAAAAAAATAAAGAAATAGAGATGTATCACACCATGTATCGCTCCTTCTACTTCACAATTCTGGTATTCTTTATGTTGGAATATAACACAAAAACAAAAAAGTTATACCATGACAATGTGGAAATATTTAAGGGGTATGAATACTTTTGCAATGCACTGTATTACTGTACATGCTTGGATATTGACCCAGCTATTTTCCTAGTTGGATTAGTTCATACTATACCCCACAATTTGTCCTGAGGAAGTCTGTGAACATTAATATATACTTAAAGTGGTCTGTGGCTGCAAAACAGTTTACAACATCTGCAAATAATCTGATTTCTGCACATCAGCGTATTTGTCTGGATTTTAGGTTTGTCAAATCAGCGTAAAAGTGTGTTAGGTGAGCTTAGTCTAACATTCATTCATCAATTTCCATTCATCTTCATGAAATAACTTCTGGAAAAATGGAAAAAAATAGGCTACTGCCTGGCATTCGCCACCAGATCTCTGCAGGGCACTTTTACAGAAAATGTCTAAATGTCAGGCAGATTGTTTTTTGGCAATGTGACCATTCATTTGTGGATAGCCTCAAAGTGTGAATCTAATTGCTTAGAAGCAGCCAATAATAGCTACTATTATAGACTTGAGTCCAGTATTTAGTGCCAAAAAACAAATCTTACCCCACGACGGTATACAGTAGTAAGGCATAACAAGTAGTTTTGTCTTGCCTCACAGAAATCTTCTCTTCCCAGACATTTCTCGTGCCATAGAATTGTTGGACAAACTCCAGAGAACAGGAGAGGTACCTCCTCAGAAGCTGCAGGCTTTACAGAGGGTTTTGCAAAGTGAGTTCTGCAACGCCGTACGAGAGGTAAGCATTGTGCAGTACATTAATATATGTTTGCCCCCCCCCCTCTTTGTATTTTTTAAATAATTTTCACTTCTATTCTAAATTACTTCTATCACAGTCATTATGAAGAAATTATGATTTGCTTATGGTTGCAAAATTTTAAAAACATATCCTTGGGTCAACCATGAAAGCAATTATTTTATTATGCAATAACTAGTTTGTGGTAAATTATATCGCAATTTATACTTTCCTTGGATATTGAATGCTTATTTCTGTTGAACTCATTAACATATCCCCTCTCATTTTATATTAGTCTAAGCACAGTTGTGTTAAAGATTACCTGAAGTAGGAAGCACAGTAGCATCTGTCTGTCAGTGACACTCTTGTATTAACAGCTACGTTTTATTTATTTATATATTTTCTGCAACACTGCAACTAGATGTGCTGAAAAGAGTTCAGTTCCATTTCAGTTTAAGACTTTGCTCTTGGGCACATTATTACTAACAGCATGTGCAGTTCACTAGGTTATGTTCCGTTTTCACTAATTAACTGTAAGCCAAGCGATTCAATATGTGCTGCCAAGTTCGTATTAGCAGAATGAACGATCAGTTGAAATCCACAAATAGTTCCTCACGTATTTTTTATTTATTTCATCCCCCCTTCCTCCCCAAGGGTCTCAGATGGCATGTGCCATTACTCGTGTAGTTAGCTCAAGACTGTGCTGGCAGTTGAGTCAGTTCTCTCCTGCTGCTTTGTCATCTGTCGTTTTTGTACCATCAACCTCTAGAGGCCAGAAACACAGTGTGGTGCAGTCCACAAACCATTACCTCATAAGCATGCAACCCAATTCAAGTTGCTAAAAATGTCAACATGTTTTCCGAAAGTGAAAAAGGGTGGGGACCCTAAGTTCTTTAACAACCCGACCCTTATATCGGCAATAACCTTTGGTGCATCTCCTGGACATCTGGCACTAAAGCTGGTGCATCCTGAAACCGTTTTGTGTTATCCTACACAGAGTACGTTTTGCACCACATGACCCTGGTTCATCCAATTGTGCCATGTGCTAGACTCGACGGAGTCAGTCATGCGGAACAGAAGTGTTCGAGAGGTCACACTTATAATTCAGTAAAAAGAAAATGCAGATCATGTGATGTTAAGCATCTGTCCAGAAAGTGCTGTTAATGTCAGGTTTCTGTGTCGCAGAAACATGCCAGTAGGTGTATCAGCTACACTATATTACCCTTATGTGTAAGTGAGTGCAAGCATGGTGGTCTAGAATGTACTGATGTTCTGTCCAGGATATATTTCTACGAAAAAGCATTTTTTCTAAGTAAAAACATGGGGGGGTATTCTTGGCTTATCTCTCAGCCTACACACTTGCTTGTTATAAGCTCCCCTGCAGTGTAGTGTCTGAACCATGTGCACGTTTATGGTTTTCAAAAGTCATAACCTAGTTTGAGCTACTCTCCCGCCACTGATGATGATCATGAGGTTGATGGGGAACGATAGACGAGCCCTACCTCCGTAGTTGACGAGCACCGTGGCTGCTGAATGACTCAACAGCTCTATCCAATTTAAAGCTGTTTATTCACTCCTTGCTACACACCTCCAGGGACTTGTACTCATGGAACATCTTAAAATAGAAGTGCAAGTCTATGATCGGGTTCCACCTAGCATTTTGAGTTTTCTTCGTAATTAACCAATCCTAGAATAGGCTTTTTGGCTCAGAGAAGCTTTGTAAATACTGGTTTAGATTTTGCAATAATGCAGTATTGGTATTTAAACTGGAGTCGTTTGGGTAGCAGTAATTTATATATTTTATCTATCTATTTATTTATTTACGATCTGGCTGCACAGTTGTAGATTCCTATCTAAGAGCTTTGCATATTTATTGGCGCGTGTGTGTGTGTGTGTGTGTGTGTGTGTTGTGTGTATGTGTGTGTGTGTGATATATATATATAGTATATATATATATATATAGATATATATATATATCTAGTATATATATATATATATATATATATATATAGTATATGTATACTGTATATGTATATATCTATATATATATATATATATATATATATATCTATATATATATATATACCTGCTATATGTGTATGTGTATCTGTGTGTGTGTGTGTGTGTGGTATGTATATATATATATATATCTATATATCTATATATATATAATATATATATATATATATATATATATATATATATATTTTTTTTTTTTTTTTTTTTTTTTTTTTTTTTTTTACAGGTTTATGAGCATGTGTATGAGACTGTGGACATTAATAGCAGTCCGGAAGTTAGGGCGAATGCCACAGCAAAGGTAAACTCAATAATGCTGTAATCTGAAAGATTAATAATGGTTCATTTTAAAACGAATGGTTAAATCACTGTTGCAATTTTGAAAGGAAATAATTGCTTTGATCACTGTCTATAAATAGAACTGTCTTTAATGATGCTATATAAAAAATGTGTGTGGATAAAATATACCCGCCCTGCTTGTTTCCCAGGCCACAGTGGCAGCATTTGCTGCAAGCGAAGGACACTCCCACCCTCGTGTGGTGGAGCTTCCAAAAACAGAGGAAGGCCTCGGTTTCAACATTATGGGAGGAAAAGAGCAGAACTCCCCCATCTACATCTCTCGCATCATCCCCGGAGGCATTGCCGATCGTCACGGTGGCCTCAAGAGAGGAGACCAGCTGCTCTCGGTCAATGGAGTGGTATGTAGGCAGCCTTGATAAGCGTTAATATCGGAACAAAACGGGAAGTGTACCAAATCCATTGGATACAGAAACAGCATTCATGCTATTAACATGGGCAGATATTCACATGTTCAGTAAATGAGCCTGTTCTCTGTAAACCCTAAAACTCTTGGTTTTTAAAAGGACAATATTAATTATTAATAAATATTTTTTTCGCACTCATTTGCACTGCTGTGTAGAAAGCCATCTTTAGAACCAATATGCAAAGAGAGATTTTCTTGCAACTTACAAGTTCATTTACTTACTAGTATGTTGTGGCTTGAGGCATCTAGGTGTGAAGAAGTTTGCAAAATGATCTAATGTCTTCTATCCGTCTATTGTGTTGTTTTCTTACACCTTGCTTGTTTTTCTCTCTCATAGAGTGTGGAGGGAGAGCATCATGAGAAAGCAGTGGAGCTCTTAAAAGCAGCTCAGGGCACGGTGAAGCTCGTAGTCCGCTACACCCCAAAGGTGCTGGAGGAGATGGAGTCTCGTTTTGAGAAGATGCGATCCGCCAAACGCCGCCAACAGAACAGCTACCCGCAGTAGGGTAACCTGCCTGTCATGTTTTTATCATGTTTCCTCTCTCTTTCTCTCACTGTTACTCTTTCCTTCTATCCTTCTCTCATTCTTTCTTACCAGGGACATATACGGCACTTCCTTTTTTTTGTGCTTTAATGGAATTTTCTAAAACTTCCCAACCAGTTTGAGCACACTTTTTCACAGTTTAGTGGAAATAAACACTACACCCCCCCCTACACCCCACACCCTTTTTCCACTCAAACACGATGACATGCAATGTATACCACTCTGTCAGGTGAAAGTAAAGAGGTCTTGATTTACAAAGAGGACCATCACAGATCTGCTTCTGAGGTCATTTAAATTAAATGATAGATGTTTAAAAAGTGCCTCAAGAGCTTAAAGTAAAAAAGAAAAAAAAGAAAAATTAATTGCTCTCAAGAACCGTTTGGGTTCTATGATATTGTATGTTACATATACTGACAGAAGAGCAAACTGAATGTACATTCATCTTCAAAACGGTTAAATTCGAGATCAGGGAATTGGGAATAGGAACAAAAATGTTTCGTATCAGGTTGGATGTAAAACTACGTCACACTGCAAGAACAATATTGTTACTTTTATGTTGTTTCCTTTGTTTTATTGTATTGTAATTTTAATAAAAATGAAAAAAAAGATTTTATTTCATGAGGTTGGACGGTGAGTATTTTCACATGATGATGCTTATGGTTCACTTTGGTAGGGATTGTATAGAATATCCTGTTGTTTTTTTTTTCACATTTTGAAGCGTAATGAAGTAACAAGATAATATAAAATGTTGAAGGATTGGTGATGTAGATGTTAAGCGCTGACTCCCTTCACACTGAAGACTTGGGTGAAAATATTTAAATACACTGAGATATTTATTTCTTTTAAATATACCCTAGACATGTTTTGTAGCATAAAAAGTCTATTACGTATCTGCAGTAGCTTACGGTCTCTTCGCTAGACATATCGCCAGTGAGTACATTTGATTAGTAGTTGCTTACTCTATTTGTCTTTTTTTTTTTATATATATTTTTCAGTTAATTCCACTGAATCAGATACACGAAACGCAATGAAGACTGCGCTCTTCATCCTGCTCATTCATCTAATGGCTATATTTATACTGATTCAGAAATCATTCCATGGACAAGTCTCAGTCTTGTTCCTTGTGCTCTTTATCACTTCAGAAGAACGTACTTCGACTGTCACGACTAAACGAAAAAAGTCTAAACTCTTATTCATTGGAGTAAAATATTTAGCATGTTCCTAATTGTAGACATTCATTAATCATGCGAGGAGAGCTGGTCTGATTGTTTGCGTGGAGGTGGGAAAACACCTTCTAATAATCCAAACAGTCCAATCTTTCTTGAAAAATAATTTGGGAAATTGAAAGAGTCAGATGCTTTGTTGTTCTCTGATGTTTTGAGAGCTCAGGTTGCATTTCTGTGTCTTTTGACTTTCCATGACATATCACGACCTGAAGTTACACTAAGCAATAAAGCTTGCCCTCTGTTCTCCAGCCCCTTCGCTATTATATCTGTGTCACTGTTCACTTTTTAGAAGGTGTACATGCTATTTTTGTATCGACATTTTCTTACGATGTTTTGCTTGACTTTTTGGGAGAAATTTTATTCACAGGATTTCTTTTTTCCGATGAATTATTTGTATTACGTTTTTTTCTAAGGACGTCGTCCCATCGTATTTTTTCGAGTACAAAGACCAAACGTGCAATTTTTTTCTGACCGCTATTTGATATCCTGTTTAAATGTCCACTTTGCTAGGTTGGGGAATTGTTGCTTTAATAAGCCTAAATATTAATATATCATTTGACATTGCTCTTCTTTTCCTGCTCTTGTTATGTAGACATGTAATGTAGCTGCCTAGACTTAAAGATGACTAATTAGGTTTACTTCAGAGTAATGATTTCCGGCTGCACACAATAAACGGCACAGAAATATTGGCTTCTTGCGTTTTTTTTTTTTTTTAAATAATCGGTTTAGATTGATGTAGTACTTTGCTTGTTTGTTTTATTTTATTTGGTATTTATATCTCTTCAGGTTCTCTCCAGGTTTCAGGGTTTTTTTTTTCCATCCTTCTACTTTCTATGTCCTGTCATTATGGATCTCAACACCAGGGGGCACTGTAAACTAGTATACATTTGCAGTGGATGTTTAGATGGACCCTGAACATTTTCTGATATACCAGGGATGTTGGTTAAGGGTTATTGTTATCTACACATATATTATGTTGTTATATAATGAAAAAGTTAAGATCAATGCCACAGTTACAACACGAGCACCTTCAGCTACTTGTCTTATTTATAGCTTGTCATCATGTATATGCATCATGTATAGTCTCAAATTACAATTACAAGAGCATGCTTCGTTAGAGATGTATTAATAACTTTAAGGTGTGTAGACTTAGAAGTGTGTTAATGAAGAAAAATAAGCATGTTGATAGAGTGACAGATGGATGTTCTACTCGGCTCCACCCCTCTGCACTATCTCGCAGGGTGTACTACTGTCTTGGGGATACATTTGTTTCACTGGAGCTTATAGTTGGTGATGTACAGCACATGGTTTTCGTGAAACACAACACCTCAAGGCAATCAAGAATACAAATGGGTAACACTATCAAAATCAAATTGTTGTATAACGAACATATGTTAGTAAGGCCTATGTCGTACAGATTGGTGCATGAGTGACGCACGCACAAGGCTGCTTTTTATTGGATGGCAGGAGGCATGGAAACATTTGTCGTGGCCCATGTCTCAGTACCTACAGTGACAAAAGTGACAGACCGCATATAGTGTTGGTCAAAAGGGCATATTCCCAAATGCACGTCTTACGGTGATGCTTGTAATGGAAAGCAAAAAAGCAATCGTCGTGCGGGTGATGAGAATGGAGGTGTGTGACGTGTTCAGACTCTGATAGAGAGATAGTAGAGCTACAGAGCATGGTGTCTCTCTCATTACTAACCATTAAAGGCGAATTGATATTTGAAAGTTCCTTAGTGCACTGTTTTACAGAGATATGGGGAGAAAAAAAAAACCCCGATTCAGTCAGATGAGTCATCTTTGAAATATTCTTGAGCGGTGGATGAAGGCATGTGTGGAGCACACGCTGAGAAAACGGGTTCTAAGCTTCTATGCATGACCTCTTTCCTGAAGTGACTTCTCTATTCTATGTAGCCATTTTGCTGTCAGTGGTCGTGTCGAGAGAAATCCAGTGCAAATTTGTACAAACATTTTATCCTATTTCTCACATGAAATGTTCTTATTTTATCCTATAACACTATCCTATAACACTTCTTCCATAACGACCCCCCCCCCCATTGCACAAAGCATGAGAACTCATGTTGACGAGTATAACAATTGTGTAAATAATCGTGACCAATAGGAGGGCGATGTTGGAGGGCATTAATCTGTGTATAATCATGAGGTTTATTTGATGCTGTTATTAATGCCTCTAGTAGATCCCAGTGACTTGAGCCATAGACATTTGTACCCATGTGGTGGCTGAACAACTTACACCATGCAGTGTGGTCTTCAGGAGTAAATTAAGTACTTTCAGGAGACGTTACATACTGTATCAGAGTCTGTTGAAGGTCATTCAGAATCTGTAGAAGGGCTTTGTGCTGTGTCTCACAAATTATAAGAACGTCTATTTTCTAATGCTAGGAGTCTGGCCTGGCTAAAACCAAGAACAATAAATGTACAATGATTACATTCTGCCTTTCAAAACGTGCATTTACGGTTCGACCGTCTGAGGTCATGTCGCTGGCTAGCCAGTATTAGACGGTAAAATGCCACAGGTGGTTTTTCATCATAGCGCTCTTAAATATGAACCATTTCATTCACTGCTGTCGCTAATTCTGACTTTAATTCCCTGCATGCCTTGTGCCATGTTACAGACACCTGATTCTCTCCAGCATTGTACCCAGTGCACTCGCGCTGGAATCCCAGACACGTCCCGTCATGCTGTTCACGCTCGCCTATTAACCATGTCCATTGTGTTTTCTGCAAGGCTTTGTTAACTTAATAGTCGGCGCAAATTGGAGTTGCACTGCTTATTCTTATGACTCATGATGTTTGCACAGAAAGAAAGGGGTGCGTGTGTGTGTGTGTGCGCTGAGAAAAGGCTATAATGCGATTATTTCGAAATCTGATGTATTTAGTAGGAATGTTTAATGGTGACTATCATTATCGAGGATAATTCTTTGCATTGGCAGCCTGTTGTTAAGAAATAAAGCCTTTCTAAGTTTATTTCTGGCAGCTATTTTATGTTTTCCTGGTACCCCATGAAGAGAAATTATGTTGTATTATTGTGGAGCCAAACACTGCTGTATAATTATTGGTGTTGAGAAAACGACACGGACCATTATGAAGAAGCAAGCCTGGGGCTGATTTCTTTATAACTATGACGGTAGGTTCCTATCAGTGACTTGCTCCTTTGAAACTCTTGCTAGATTTGATCACCATTTAGGCTTATAAATCCCGATCTTACCGAACCAAATGTGTGGAAATGTAGTGGCGCAAGAATTTTAGGGCAGTGCATTATTCACTCGTCTTACCGAATTCCTTGGGGAACTACGGGAGATTGCTTAAGAATATAAGACAATATTTTTGTATTTAAAGAAAATACAGCATTAATTGAGAGCAGCCATGTTGCACTTAAAACTAGAAAACTTTTAAAATTGTGTGTGTTTGTGTGTGTAATTAATGCTAAACTAGAATACCTCCGTGGTGGACACTTTTACTTTGAGTCAGTCAATCAATATACCTATTATTGTTCATTAAAATTACATTACAAGATACTTCAACATACAAGGGAGAAAACAACATATAAACTAAAACAGTGATGATTATGAGTAACCATTTATGTATTTACCTAAAAAAAAAAGAAACAAACAAAATGAACACAAGGCTCAAACAGCAATGAATGAAATGATGAATGTATTTCCGGCACTCGTATTTAACTAAAAGCTTTGGGTGTGAGCATAATGTTGAGTGAACACACGAACACAATGAACTCTTTCTGCTCTGTACTGTAACCTCTGACACGTCCCGAGCTCAGCGGGGAAGCCTAGAGGGATAACGGAGCCCCCGCCGTGTCCACACGCGGACATAAATCTGAGTAGCTCACTTCTTTTTGTCGTCTTTGGTAACTTGAGCTGGAATGAACAGGCAGAAACATGAGAGAGAGAGAAAAAATGATATAACGTGACCAAACAATTCAGTGTTTATAATGCATTTAGTGAAATGAAATCATTGCTGATGTTACATTGCTGACGTCATGCTTAAAAGCTATAAATACCATTTGTGTAAAGGGATGAAAATTACTGTAAACGAAGCTGTTTAATGTCTTACCTTCAAAACAATGACAGTGCAAACCTGAGATTATTCACGAGCTGGGGGAGTCAGTAGCAAACGGGTGAAGAGAAACAGGAAACAGCAAGGAGGAAGGATTAAAGCGAGGCACACATTTGAACTTATGGATCTCTCTGGAAAAGGATCCATTCTGAACCTTTGTAAATGTATACCGAGTCAGGGTTTCTCAACTACCAGGCCATACTGCTCTGAAAAGATGAAATCGAGTTAAAAACCTGGATTTTTTTTTAGTCATAAACACCTACAATTATTGGCGGCTTTAAAAAAAAAAAAACATGATTAATTAATTACTGTTATTTATAATTTATTTACAACTGAAACGTACAGGTTAATGTTTTATGAAGTGGAACGTATATGGAATATTGTGCATATATACGTTACAATATCAAGTTACAGAACTCGTATGTATGCACATTTATCCTTTAATATTGCTAGCATTAAGGTGGGGGGGGTAACCATATGTCCTGTATCTGTGTATGTTAAAAACTTAAGCCTCGGTTCAAGCTTGTATTTTAGTCTGAAATGGAAGTTGAGAAACGCAGCACTCGGAAACATTTTTAGGTTCAGCGTTACAGTTAATCATCCAAAAATAAAGCAGACATTTGATATATGCCAGAATATTCCATGTTTCTTTGATATTTAATAATAATACTAAAGCAATGATGTTCCGTCAACAGTCTCTGGAATTAATTTTACTGTTAAAAATGCTAAACTCTTAAAAAACTCCATAAAATTACCATACCATCAAGTACTTAAAAAAAAAAGAAAAAAAGATTGAAACCATTGGATGGATTCTGCATTATGCAGCATATATCTATACATACAAAGCACAGACCCTTGATATAGATAGGTATATTATACATATATGATGAGTGTCACTCATATATGATCTGGTATTTAACGGAATGCTCTGCAGTAAAACAGGAAACAGCGTTATGCAGTTATTCACCAAATTATTTAGCACTTTTTACATTTACAAGACGGTCAATTTGCTTGTGTCAGTCTGCATGTGTTATTTGCTTCAGAGCATGAAAAATGGGACTATGTGCGAGGTACTTACGGCGAACCTCCAGCTTGCACTCCACGCTGTCTTCTCCGCTGGCGTTGACGGCTTTACACGTGTACACGCCTCCGTCGAATGGACACGGCTTCCTGATCTCCAGCGTCAAAATGCCCTGCTTGCTGAGCATGCGGTACTTGGCTTCGTTTGTGATGTCCATCTTGTTCTTGTACCATGTTATTTTGGGCTGCGTATTTTACACGGTGGGTAAGATTCAGAGTAGCGGTTCTTGGAACGGTCCTGACATTCGCTGCCGCGGAACTCGGCTTCACGTTTTCTAACGATATCTGAAGAGCTTGAATATTGCTATGCTTACCTTAGGGATGCCTCTTACAGCACAACTGAGCGTAGCGTTGTACCCCGCGATGACCGAGCGGTTCACCAGCGGGTGTGTGAATTTGGGCGCCTCTGAAAAGTCGTGATCTTTGTAGTTGGGTGGCTTGTATTCGATGCCTTACGTTGGAACAAAATGGCAGAGTGAAATCATGATGCCCGCAGTGCAAAACTAGTATTGGATAAATATTTGCAGTATATTTATAGGATAATATAATACTAATAATAGTAAATAGTACAGACTGTTCAGGTGTCCGTAAACATTTGTCCATATAGTGTTTATTGCTGGATTATTGCTGTATAAGTACCTCTCACCTGTTTTCTGAATGTATGCGCTGTCTTTAGAGTTGCACGGCTCCGGACTCAGGCCTACCATGTTAATAGCAAACACTCGGAATACATACTCATTCCCCATAATCAGGTCAGACACCACACAGTGAGTGCGCCGGTACTGCTCATGAACCGTGTACCACTCCTGTCAAACAATTACACGTACAGTCATGTGTCAATGTTTGTATCCTCCTTTTCTTAAAAAAAAAAAAAACTATTTAATGCTGAACTGCAAAAAAAAATAATACAGTACCTGTCAAATGTGTTTTTTTTGATTGATTGATTGTTTATGTTACAGTGAGCTAGGCAATAACTGAAAGAAAGTTCTGAGGATATTTTTGTCCATAACATTAGTTGTTATTTATGCTAAATGTCTGTTAAATGATTTTTCAAAAAAGAAATTGTTTCCAAACTTTTAACAGGCACTTAAAGTAAAAAAAAAAAAAACACAAACAAAAAAAAAAACAAAAAACAAAAAAAAACAAAAAAAAAAAAAAAAAAAAAAAAAAATCTTGAATATAATAACTAGAAAATCTAATTGTTTCTATTCATTTTTAACTCGTGTCAAACTCCATATAGACTTTTGGGAAAGAATTTCTTTTGGGCAGAAGATATTTAGAATTTTAAGCCCTTATTTGTATTTATACATGAAAAATCTTGATGTGAATGAAAATACCATAAGTCTAAATATTAGAATATTATATTTGCCTATATTACTGTATATTATGTCTTTATTAGTGTGTCATGAGACACAAAAAGCACAAAAAAATAGCACAGTATGATGGAAAACTTGTGTTCATTACAAACTCCTCTCATAAATATTAAATGTGGTATAAAGACGACTACCAACAACACATTTGTGACTCGGCTGTTACATAGCAACACAACATGGCTGTAAAGATCTCGTGTCTGCTATTTTCCAAATGGCTGTATTTGTTTTTTTGCTAGTCGTCGTCGTACCATCAAGCGTCATATTCTCATCCTTATCAAGCCCTCAATATTGTATTTCATCTTTTAGAATAATCCCATCAGCATCAACCTTTAATGTTGCTGTGTCACATTACCCATGTATTAAGTCTAATAGCTATTAGCATGACAATGTAGGTTGACCGAGTAGATGGGGAATAAAATAGCAGTCTGTGTGCAGGGTTCCAATACCAGGGTCCAAAAGTGCTTTTATATTTAGCAGCAGGATGTCTCTGGTTTCGGACTTGGATATTGTCGTGTGAAATGTGATGATCCCGAGCTCGCAGCACATTGTTCTTTATGGGCTAAGAGTAAATTTGCCCTAATGCAGACGAGCGGTTTAAGTCTTATCTTGCCGCTAACCTTGTAGAGAACAATGTAGAGTGCTTAAATCGGGCTGCTGAAGAGGTGGGGGGTGGTTAAGGGGTAGGTGTGGGACATACCTGCCCCATGCTGAGAGTGGTAAAGGTGCTAATGATGGACAGATGAGAAACGTTTTGGCAGTTCGGACTCTAGATGCTCAGAATGCTTTCCTCTCCGACAGAGGCATCTGAAGCGAGTCGCCAAGCATGTCACAAGTCGAAAATTACTACTCCACATGCACATACTGTACATACACTGATCAATTATAGACACATGCTTGCGAGCTTAGCTACTTTTCCTGACATTGACGTGACATTTCAGAGTAGAGATGTTCAAAAAAGAGACGTCGTTCTACAGCTCACTTTCGATTGGCTAGTTTTTTCATACGAACCTGATACATGAAGTCATTTTATAAACTAATGAGTAATCCGTCAGACGAATAGATGGCCGAGACCTTTGAGTCCATGACCTTTTTACCTTGGATAGATGGAATAATAAATTCAACCTGGCTCCATTCCAGTGTTAAGGTTTTAATTTGGATGTCGGCTTACCATTTGATTCACTTTGTAATTACACACACACACACACCCCCACACACACACCACTTCATCAGGATCTGCCCCTGCCCTTTCCCTATTCAGTATTCACAGCTATGCCCATGCCATATTTGCATTTGGTTAGATATAGCACTATGAGTGAAATAAAACACCCAGGTGTACCATGGTTTTCTTGTCGGCTTTCTGGATCGTGTAGCCGGTGATTTCGCAGTTGCCGTTGTCTTTGGGAGGTTTCCATTCCAGTGCCACGTTGAAACCCCAGACGTCCACTATCTTCACGGCTTCAGGAGAACCAGGAAGGTCTGGCAGTGCACAGTATCATTATAGAAAACCCTTAAATCACAAATACTGGTGAACCCTAGAGCTTATGGGAAACATGAAATGGTCAAAAATGAGATGCACATTAGGACTTACCCACAACCTGAATGGTCACAGTGGCCTTGTCTTCCATGTTCTCAATTTGCACGTGGAGTTCATATACACCGGAGTCTTTGCGCTCTGTCCTCCTGATAAACAGGATGCTGTCCGTCTCACTGTTTCTCACGCTCACTTGCTTCTGGTCGAGAGGCTCGTTGTTTTTCATCCAGGACACTTTTGGTCTTGGTTTTCCCTTAAAGAAAACAATCAATCATATTTGTATCAACAATTTCAGTAAATCTGGCTATGTTATTTCAAATGATAATAAATGCCTAGTCGTACATGAAGGCTGTGTGTGTGTGTGTGTGTGCTCACTGAATTTTGAATCACACATTTCCCCCGTGTGCTTTTTCAGCTGCTGTTCAGATTTGTGTCATTAACACGCATCAAGGCTGCCGTTGATGGGCATCTACTATCATTGGGTTTCTGCCACAGGGCTCTGTGTATTTATAGGTTTTCTAGAGACAACAAGAACAGGCTCTTCCTGTCTTAATTAACCCCTGTTAACACTGTCATTACCATTTCAGCCTGGCAAGCTGACTGCAGTCGGAGGCCAAAGGAACAGCAAGGAGCTACCGACTATAGTGCTCATTCTAGTGTACATTGTCTCGTTGCATAAGTCTTCACCCTAATATTGATTTTGTTGGAATTTAATTTGCGTGGCTCATGCTTACCTGGAACGGGATCACCAGGTTAACCGTGTCCCCTACTTTCTTGATGAGGGTCTGGCGAAGATTGCGAGGGATCCAAATTTTTGGACGCTCTGTTAAAATGTAAAAATCACAGAGATCAAACTGCTGGTTTTACTGTCGCGTGTCCGTGTAGAGCACATGTGCGAAACTCAAGGGACCGCAGCTCGAATGTGGCCCGCCACGTCATTTTATGTGGCCCGCAAGAGCTTGAAAGGTGTGTGATTGCTTTAAAATAAGGCTATGCTGCTTTAAAGTGTGCATTGACAATTGACAACTACATCTTCCACAATGCATGCGACCGTTACCCCCGAACTGCCGACATCGTATCTCATATCGGCGTTTAATGTCTATTCCAAAATGTCCAATAAGTGAAAAATTGATGCAGATGGAAGGCACTTCCAAGAAAGATGGGAAAGCGAATACATGTTTGTGCTTCAAGGAGAAAAAGCACCTTCTGTGTTATGAGGCGCTGTCACTCATCAAACAACTGGGCCCTTCGAGGCCCACCATGATCCTGACATGGCCGATGTTGACATTAAGTTTCACACCCGTACTGTAGAGGTTTCGTCTCTTTCTTCTAGTTGTGAGACATTTTCCAAAAACATGGCTATGATATATATGTGGATTTATAGTTCGGGTGTATTCCTGCCTCATAACCGAGTATTTATTAATCATTTTTGGAATAACAGACTCTCCTGGCATGCTCTTTTATCAGGCAAGACATACATACCTCATGTCATTGTTTTATCAGGCTCCTACATCCAAAACTAAAATACCCAGGTAATAACACTATTTGCTACAAACTGCTGAGAATTGATTTAGATATTGTGTAGGTCTCAAGGTGTTCTCTTGTACAAACCTGACATTTATATGTGTAGCTTTTTCTCCACCAGTCATTTTCAAGTTAGCATACAATCTAGGTAACAATATCATCAAAAGCTCAAACTCTCCTGCTACAATGCCAGACTTTTGGCTTCTACTTCATGTCAAATGAACTGATTAAAAAATAAAATCATATCAAATGGTGGAAATGAGAATAAAGGCCAAATGAAATCAATGTGCCCTACAAACCTTAAAATTGAGGTTTATGAGCATGGTTTATGGTAAAAGATGTCCGTGACTCATGCCGACTGTTTCAGCTCGGAGCCGCAAACCATGTTTAAGGCAATGATGAGGAAGTCATCGAGGGGGTCCGTAATAAATCTCTGGAACTGTGAAAATTTGAGCCTGTTACTGAATTTATTTTACTTCCAGGCCTGGCGGTATTTGGACAAGGACTACATCCGGTCCCTGGGCCTTTCTATTGTACAGACCTGCTTTAATGTAATTGTATATCTCTTACTCAGAACAGATAGCTAATGCTAGTGGCTGAAAGCTGATCAGGAACAAGTTGATGATTGTCTGGGTGAAATAAGATTATCAAGTTAAAACAATAAAAGCTTTTGTAAAGCACTCTATCTAATGTATTGCTGCACGTTTAAAGCCACTTAATGCAGCTGAGATTGCAGTAAAGGCAGCTGAGAAATGCAAATTTAGTTTTGTAATTCCCTGTGCTGTTTGAAGAAAACCTGACTACTACATTTAGCAACATATACAGTTTGTGTAGGGCTTGATGTTATTTGGAATATTCTGTGGTAATACTTGCTGTAAGGACATTCTCTAATGCCTATAGTGGACACTTTACCAATGGATGCATCCTTGTGTTGCTTATATTCAGTGTTAATTCAGTGCCTGTTAGACTCACGCATGATCTCGCGGATAGTGACAGGCTGGGACAGAGTCGCAGGAGGACTGGGGCCAGCCGTATTGTACGCCCGTACACGGAATTGCATCTTCTCTCCTGTAGGCAGGTCACGGATGATCACAGAGTTCCTCTCCGTAAGACCCTCAAATGCAGGGATCCACTCATCAGCTAGAAAAAAACAGGGCAGCACATTTCTGGACAGGTCTTCATAAAAGTATATTTCATTCAAAAGCATTGCTCCAGGTGTGTATTGTTAACATTATAAATATTAGACATTTCTCTCTATTTTGTGGTGTGTTATGAATATTGTTACTTGTTACACATGCCTTATTGGTTTAATCCAGAAACATGTAGCCAAGTGAATTTTGTTTTTCTGGATACACAGGGTTCAGGAAAGAATACGAAAATGTATATATAAATACGAAAATTACAAAAAGTATGGATAATATTCATTAACATTACACTAGCTAGTCGATGACTCCTACTCTAAATTGTAAATCGATAAGTAACTCTGAAAAATGAAATATTATTAGAAATCAAATTTCAATATCATTTTAGATAAATACACATAATTCGCAGTTACACACTTACTGCCTTCCTTGCAGTATTCGACCCCATAGCCTTCTATCGGAGCAGAGCCTATTCTCTCTGGAGTCCTCCATTTCAGCGAGATCGTGGTGTCACTGATGTCATCCACACACAGACCAATGGGTTCACTGGAGGGGGCTGAGGGGAAAACACAAAATGAACCGATTTTAGTAACCGGTACATCAAAAGATTCTTTATTTCATTTGTTTGTATTATTTGTGTTTAATTAAATTCATTTAAATCTAGCAGGATTTAATCTTAGACCTCAATCTGGTTGCAATATACAAGCTGTAATTGTTCCAGAAAATTTAAATTAGTACGTGCTCATTTGAATTCGCTGTATGCATTCTATGATGCAGAGATTTGATATATAAAAAAAAAACACAAAAGTGGAAAAGTGGAGCAATACCTCAGAGCCATAATTCCACTAATGATAGAAATGGGCCACGGATATAATATTGCTACTTTTACTATACTACTTTTTACTTTTTCATTTCCACACATCTTTTTCTACACAAACTAAATCAGAATTCATTTTTGTGAATAATTCCTCCATAATTTTTCAGAATTATGGTGTTTTTTTTGTTTGTTTTCTTTTGTTTTTTTTACTACAGGGCTCCAGGATCATAAAGTACATGTATAAATGTTCAGCCCATTCCATGTTTGGCACTCGTTCTATATTTTGAGACAATTACCATCTTTAAAAAAAATCCTAGAGTTGAAAATGAAAAATTTCTTTAAATTAAGTGGCTCCACTATAATTATGATGACTCCAGGTTCTAAAAGAGTACCAATTTTGAATTTCCAGTAATATTTTGTTGCTGCATTTGTGTTTTCATGGAAATATAAAAACAAAACATCTTGATTGTATAGTTTTAGAGTGGAAATTTGCTCTGCACTACTATAAATGTATTAAGCATGATAGAGAAATCAAACACTGTAGTTAGTTAGTAATTAAGCTGAACTGAACATCTTTGCTATATGGACTCTTATAATCATGGACTCTTTCAGTAGACAGTCAGAGGACAACAGCGTGGAAAATATTCCGCAATTAAAACAGAGGTCCTAGTCCAGTACATCTAACATTGTCTTTCAGCCAGCGTTCATGGCCTTCAGTGTCCTATTATAGATGAACATGAGCAACTGCCATTGTTTGAATAAGCACAAGTTTAAACTTGGGCTGGTGCTGATAAGGACCTCTCCAAGATGCTTTTAGAGACATGCGTTCAGGACAGAAATAGTTCACGTGTGGCATTATCCTATAAGGTTCAGGTATTGTGACAATACTGCCAAATGCAGGAGGATAGATTCCTTGGGATGAGTTTGAGATGAAAATTAACCGTATGAACAACAGAAGGAATGGAATTAAATGGCTTTTTAGATGTTTGAATAATATGGAAATTCAGGCAATAATTAATTTTTTTTTTTTACTTATTTTTTGGAACTTAAAATAAAAAATCTCATGTCAAAGTTTTTCATTGATTTGAAACATTTGACACAATGATGCTAAAACTGTATTTGTACAAGCATTCTGAAAATCATTCTGATAAATCAATATTGGTTAGTGGAGACATGTCAGTAAGAAAGGTTATATTGATCATACCATACATTTTTGTGGATATACCAAAGTAAACCTAAGCCATGAGTTGCCTAATATTATTTCAAAGTAATATTAGAATAAGAGCCTACTGCCAACTGGTTCTGGCTCTGGTTCTGACTCGGGTTCAGGTGGGGGGGTGGCTTCAACAGCCACGGGTGCTCCCTCTTCTTGTAATGGCGCCTCTTCTCTTGACACTGCTTCTTCAGTGACACAAGGTACAGGAGCTTCTTCTATTGCAGAAACAAGTTCCTCGGCCGGAGGAACTGATCCTTCCGTGGCTGTATCTACTGAAGGAGGTTCTGGGATCTCGGCTTCTTTGACTTCCATAGGAGGGTCTGCAGGAGCATCTGCCGGCGGGTCTGCAGGAGCATCTGCCGGCGGGTCTGCAGGAGCATCTGCCGGCGGGTCTGCAGGAGTATCTGCCGGCGGGTCTGCAGGAGTATCTGCCGGCGGGTCTGCAGGAGCATCCGCCGGCGCCTCATTCGCCGACTTTTTTTCCGCGGTTTTCGGAAGCATAGGTTTGGTCATCCTGTTGGTGTCTCACTTTGTCGCTGCACACTGGTGTAAAATCTCTTGAGGTTGCGAGTCTTTAGGATTTTCCCCCTGTCATCTACTGAACTCCTCTGCTGCCTTCTCCTGCCCTGCCTGTCTGCTGTGATCAGAATGGCTGATGGCAGCAGTGCTGCTAAAGTGTGCGTCCTCCCCCCTCCGTTCCGTAGCGTAGCGGCCTATGCGTGGCGTACGCCTGGACACAACCTTATGCTAACATTATTTATAGAAGAGGATGCCAAAAATAGTTTCCTAATCTACTGTATTGTGCTGGACATCACATTGCACTGATAACCTTATCAGAACTTTTCCATAACAAGGTAATAAAAGAATCACATGTAGATAAATTGCGACTTTGTCTTTTAAGATGAAGTACATATCCTGAAAGAGTCTTAGTTTAGCCGTCGAGCAAGGACTCTCTGATGAGATGACAGAGCTTTGAAACATGGGTATAATGACGTGTGGCTGACCAGCTCCAGGTGGCCAGGATAGAGTAACACCCCTAAATTGGCAAGCAGATGAAAGAAAGGTCTCCTTGACACTAACATTCTTGCCATTTATCTCAAACTTGGGGGGAAAAAAGTTCTCTCTTACATTCAAAGCATATTGCTTAACCAGCAAAAAATAATATCCCAATTTGACAAAACAATGGGTAATTTATCATTCCAAACTCTGAAGAAGAAAATAATAATTCCTTCATTTTTTAAGCCCGGGTTTTTATATATATCTATAGATATATATATATATATATAGATATTATATATATATATATCTATATATATATATATATATATATATATATATATATATATATATATATATATCAGAAAATCGGGAAAACCAGAGAGCAGATATATATATATATATATAAGAAATATAGCCTTTACTTTAACATGTTTGTCTATATATCACTAGAATATAGAGATAAATATAAAACACACACATAATAGATAACACATAATAAATTAACAAACACACACACATTTTCATTTTTTTTTTATAAACCGCTGTATAAATTCTTAGTATGTAATTATATAAATATGTAATGGGAATTTTGTGGTTATCTGATTCTGCATAACTGTACCACAAATCCTCTACATTACTTTTAACCCGGCTGGTCCATCATTGGAAATATAATACCAAATTCATAATAATAATAATTAATTTTGCTTAATTGTCTAAAAGTTCTGATAATGCCGTACCCAAAATATTCCCTAAATATTCAATATATACACTTTTATTTTTACCAGACATACATAATCGGGAAAAATCTTCTAGTTCATGTCATATTTTACCCGTTTTATTTAAACATTCTTCCATTATAAGTCTCTTTCGGGTCTTTTCTCAGTACAGAGATGTTAGAAACACAGATGGTTGTGTTCATGGGATTCCATTATGGTTTGTTTTAATGCTAATATAAGTAGTGTAATGTGGGTCTATTATTGGGTGATGTCTTGAGGATAGTCTACCACCTGAGAGTCTAACCGGAATCGACAGAAAGTCCATAAATTATTCATCAAGCTTTTATTTATAGCCAAATAGTTAGTGTGTCTGGAAACCAAGAACAAGAGTAAATAATCAGGACTAGTTCAGGGCAGTGTTAGTTGAATAGTTAAAGCTTCTGGTTATTGATCAAAAGGTCACGTGGTCAGTAATGTTGCGTGTACAATCAAGTAATAGCAAACTAACCTTGCAAAAGCTGCAGATGAATATAAATGAAACTTACCAATAGGCACAAATGGCTGGGAGGCAGCACTGGGCCTTGACATGCCAATACTGTTGACAGCGTAGACCCTCATTTCATAAGCCATTCCCTCAATCATCCTCTTAGCTTCGTATGTGGTCTCCTTATAGGGGTCAAAGTTCAGACGCATCCACCTGTAGCTCTTTTTCTTTTTCCTCTCCAGGACGTAGCCTTCGAGGACATATGGGCTTGGGTAAGATTTTTTAATGTGTTGCAATGTTTAGTAAAAAATGGGATAAAATTGTATTTGAATGTATTTACCCAAAACTGGCTGGCCACCATCAAACGATGGAGGGTCCCACTCGACTACACACGAGTCCTCACCAACGCTGAGGATTCTGGGAGCTTGTGGTGGATCTGGCACATCTGGGGGGGAAAAATATATCTCATTTAATAAAACCTCTCATGTACGGTGAACAGCAGTGAATGAAATGCTAATGCACAATGTTATGCTGCATCGGCGTTTCAGAGCAAAGGGTTCTTTTCAGATGTTTTCAGCTTCTCTGCTAAGTGATTAAACCGTGTGAATGTTACAAGTAGAATGTTTAAATATCTTACCAACAACTTTAACATGAATATCAGCCGTATCCTCTCCTGCCGGGTTCCTCACGGTAACGGAATACGCGCCTTCGTCCTGACGCTCCGCCCCCTCAATAGTCAAGACGCAATGTCCCCTGGTGCTCTCCACATGGACACGTCCACTTGCATCTGTCAAGACCTGATCAAGCAATCATAGTTTATTTTGTGTGTGTGTGTGTGTGTTATAGCAGCATCAACCTAAGTCGAGCACAATTTGCAGACCAAGCGACACTCAATCAGATGCAGGACGAGAGACCAGATGAGGTGATGAAATGAGAATGAAACCTAGAATATTAAGTCTTTTCTATATACATTTCTTACCTTTACTGTTTGTGTGGTGTCACCAAAGCGTTTGCTTCATAAACGAGTAGAAAAAGCATGCACTCACCTGATGCATTCATTTTGCACGGAGAATAGTACATAAATGTAATCTATATTGCTGTTGGGGAAAAATGCTGCTGTAATGCAGATTTTAAAAAGTGAACTGAACTTAGGGAGCAATTTCCTCTTTGTGGGTTAGTACGCGAAATTAGATGATAATTACGATGCAAAATCATTCTATATTAGTCACCATTACTGTAATCATTAATACTATTACTGATTACACTGAACGCTCTGTTATGCCTCATGTGATGTCGGTACGACTTTAAACAGATAGGAATTGGTCCGTGGCAGTATCACAATGCAGTGGCTGCGACAGTAAAAAAGACAATAAAGACAAAGGTCAGATGACACGCTCATAGCAGCGGCGGCAGAGGACAACGAAAGTGCACATAATAACAAGAGATTGTGGTGGCGTTATTGTTTTAAAGGCCAATAACTCACTTCACCATCCTTCAAAGTCCAGATGAAGGCTGGTTCCCCTTTCCACTCTCCCAGTGGGTTTTTAGATTTATCCTACACAAGCAGAGCAGAAGCGGTGAAGCCATGGTTAAGACTAAGATTAAGAGGTGACAGGTCCAACTTTCAGCATCCTGCCCCAATACAAACCTTTCAGAAGGTGACTTTCCAGGACGTGTCAGGAAGCGATTTAAGAAAAACTTACCCAAAACTTACCCATGAGCATCTATGAGTTTAGCTCGGAAGACATCATGCTGGGACTCCTTTCTCAGTGATAAAGGACTACAGTGTTTAGGACTACACTGCTGTGGTGCTTGTTAATGGCCAATTTATTTGACTACTAGGCCAATATTGTGGCATGACAATTTCTATCATGCTATGACATCACGACTTCTTTTCTATAAATTAATGTAAATACACTCATGTACACTCAATACAGTCATGTAATCTTATATCTATATAATCTTAATCTTCAGTAAATTTTCTCTGTGAATACATTTGCAGATAATCATTATAAAGCATAAATTCCATTTCATTTAGTTATTGAGGATTCTAAATGAGACGTCAGTACATTTTTGTATCTGAAATCTTCAGACATGTTGCATGTTCAAAAAAACTTCTACTCATTAATTATAAAATATTCTGATTTTCTTAAAAACCGAAATTATAATGCATAATGACATTATATAATGCATGTGACATGACCTCAGGAACAAGATTTCGTAATTATAATTAATATAATAATGTTTGTTTATTTTGATAAGATGTGCTTATATAGAATCTGAAGTGTCAAGTGGCGCAACCGCCACGGTCAACTTTCCAATGCATTCTAGTAAACCGTGGAAACCAAACTAAAACAAATGAATGAGCAAATTTTTGTTGTTGTATTTTGCCAAAAGATTTCTTCTTACTTTATCCGACTTGGTCCACACGACCGTGGGGGCGGGATCTCCTGTGATTGGCACATCTAGTCGCAGCTTGTTTCCTGCCACCACCAAAATAGTCGACTCTGCAGTGTGGCCAAGGCAGTCCAAATGGATCTTGGGAGGATCTACGTATTGGGGTAGAAGACGATAACCAATCAGCCATCATGAGAAAAATAGTTTATTTATTTTTATTTATAATATTTTTAATCATCTCTACGAATCTGATTTCAATGTGGAACTATATTAATGCCTCCATATATCCACTACAATTCCATATTTGTAAAGTGTCCATAGGAGACCGAATATTACTAGTATGTTTGTTTTGCCATGGTTACTGAGTATAGTATTTTTATTCTTACCTTGTCGAGGGACATAGTCGATCTTGACCTCTGAAAACAAATGAATATGATGAATGGACATTAATGTTAACCTGGCTAAGGAATGATGGTGTGATTAACTAAAAAAAAATCTGTACCCAAAAAATTCAGTTTGGCAGAAAGGTTAAAAGCGTAGCCATCGGGGATGAAGGTGTAGTCGCCTTCATCTTCCGGACGCACATCATCAATAGTGAGTTTATGAATTCTGGCGAGACAGAGAGTATATCAGGCAATGTAGTTTAAATCTAGACCTGGGTAACTATTCCCTGTTCTGCTGAATAAACACGTGTCTGAGAAGATGTTCCCCCGGTTCCCCCGGTATTCAAGTACAATGAAGCTTTCCAGTCTTACCGGCCGATGTGTGTGATGTGGGTTCTAGCGTCAGGCTTCACCTCCACTCCATTTTTGTACCAGGTTCCTCTGACGTTCTCGTCTGACACCTCACACTTGAACATCGCCTCTTCCTTAGCTTTAACTGTCAGGTCAGCAATGCTCTGATACACCTCCAGTTGCTTCTCTAAAGGCCAAAGAGTACAGACATTTAAATACCAATATCATAAAAATGATCAATATCAATTGACTGTGTGTGTATATATATATATATATATATATATATATATATATATATATATATAAACAATGCATATATGCATATCAAGTGAATTGAAATTGCATAAGAAGAGCCAATTGAGAATCTGGTTTACTGGTTTACTTAGAATACTCTATCTAGAGTTCACATTAATGTTAATTAATTATGTTTTTGTGTGCGTGGTTTTACGGTTTACATTGAAGATATTTGTTTTTTATTTATATATTATGTTTAATCTGGTGTGCACAAATGAACAAATACTTTGGCTTTCAAAGATTTCATGGACTGAAAATACAAAATATCTCCGATATTATATATATATATATAATATATATATATATATATAAATGAAAAAAATGTTACTGTGGACATGGCTTTAAAATATATGAAAGTTGCCAGACATTTTTAGAAATGAAACACCATGCAAAAGGATATTTTAATGCTTCATTAAACCCCTTTCTATCTACACAAACAATTGTAATATATAAGCATTGTAATATTATTAGTAATGAATAAATATGATTGGAAATAAATGAAATAACCACTTAGTATTATGTTGCGATAGCAGACACAGTACGAGGTTATGTTGTATTATTAAAGGAGAGTCACTGGGCAGCGATGGACCTCCTGACAGCCTGGCAGAAGTTCAGTTGTGCTGAACAGCTGCTCATATTTGGCACTGCTCTGTTTGATTAAGTGGGCAAAACTGGCAGGAGGTGTGGATTGGGTGCTTTTTTTTTGTAAAAAAAAAAAAAAAAAAAGAGAGAGAGAGAGAGAGAGAAAGAAAGAAAGAGAATGGAGTTTGTATTGAGTACACTGGACATTGTAATCTCAGTTCTTGGAGTTTCCAGTAGCAACAGAGCACAAAGGTCACTGAGGGTTGAGCTTTCATTTTCTTTCACTTCTACTGCTTTTATATATCAAGTGCTAAGTATTTAAAGGAAAGAGTAAGAAATATCAAAGCTACTGAGAAACAGAACAGGCTAAGAAATAGGCGTGTAAGAAGGAAAAAAAAAACAAAACTGCTCAGACACCTGCTGAAGTTAAAATATATGGCCTTTGCAGTCTAACAATAGCTGGCATCTGTGCATTGTGCACGCTGTAGCCATGTGCTATGGGCCTGTCAACCTTCTGACAAACAGTGATGACATTTGAGTGACAGGACCACAAAGAGGGCGGGGTTAAAAAGCGATAGCATGAAATGAAGAATGCCCAGTGGAATTCTGTAGGATTTATTTTGGACTACAGATCTGTCTGCTTTGACTGACACGTTGCTCATCGCGATTTTGACTGGCAAATCGCTTCAATTCGACTTTAAAGCCAAATATATCACAAAAAAGTGAGATGTCAGTCATGATACATTAACCTCTGTTTTTAAACCCACCCCCCCACACACACAAACACTTTCTTTTTTTATAGAGAGCTTTGCAGTGATGTAAAATGCATTTTACCTACAAACCAATAGAACTTGTAGAATGTAGCACGCAGCAGAACCACGTGAGAAATCTACCAGTACTGAAAATAAAACCCCTCACCCTGCACCAAGAGCTCAGCGAGAGATTGCCCTCCATTGGTTTTCACTCGGTAGTGGCCACAATCCTCCTTAGTAACGTCGTTGATGATGAGCGAATGTTTGCAGCCGTCTTTCTTGAAGCGATACTTGAAGGATTCGTCTCGTGTCAGCTCCACTCCGTCTTTTTCCCTGGAAATTAGTTAAAAAACGAATTCATGTCTGATCCATTTTATAAAGGTGTAGACGCAGTTACGAAGCCCTTGCACTTAAAAAAAATTCAACGGTGCATTGTGTATTGATAAACAGCTTAAATTGTTCTTTACACTTTAAGACATTATGATCTGAACCTGGACCATGTTCATGCAAATTATGACATTGATGGATGATGGTTACAAAATCCTCCTCGCACACGGGGTGCTACAATTATTCACGCTTGAATGTATTAGTTCTTGTGACACTAACATTGTCGAATGAAAGGTCTCATGACTGGCGGGATGTGATTGAAGTGACCTTTTTTTTTCATTTTCTAGTTCTTATGTGTTATTATGTATTGCTAGAATGCTACGGAACATTATATCAGACTGTCTCGCTACAGGAATGTGTCCCTGTGTGGCATATTAAAGGCAGTCTCCATGAACCAATGGTGACTTTCTCCTTTTGGTTGAAGGACACTGCAGAGCTGCTAAAAGGCTGGCATGACCTTTTCAGAGGGCTGATAATTTACAGAGCTGCTGGGTGATATACAGCCTTGGATCCAGATCAGGTGAAGCCACGGCTCATTCACTCACTCATTCACACACACACACACACACACACACACACACACACACACACACACACACATACACACACACACACACACACACACACACACACACACACACACACACACACACACACACATTTTTGCACCACCCTCTCTATTTCTCAGCCAGGTTAAGTCAGCCAAAGCCTGGCAGCAGAGCTGCTCTACAAAGGACTTGCATGCCATCTTCTGGACATTTGATGAATCTCACACGTCTGCGATTGAACATCTACCGCGGGAGTGTAAAGTTCATGGCCACACCAGCATTATAGTTGCCCTCGAGGGGCCAAATGTAACTATAAGACAGTATATAGTCTTTGATAAGCGACACCACCTCATAACACAAAAAGACATACCGGTTTTTCTCCTTGAACAACAAACATGTATTCACTTTCCCATCTTTCTTTGAATTGCCTTCCAGCGTGCATACATTTTTCGCTTCCTGGACATTTTGGGATAAGAATTTTTCAATTCCACTTGCTGGAAAAATCGGCGTCGGTACACATTCGATGAATTCGATTCACTGCTCTCTAGTGTCATGATGCCATCACTTCACGGGTGACATTAGTGCATTGTGAGAAATGTAGTTTATTATCAATGCACTCTTTAAGCAAGCGTAGCCTTATTTTAAGACAATCATACATTGCTTACGCTCCACATAAAATGGTCTTGAGTTTGACACGTGATGTACCGGAAAGAAAATCATTCTTTCCCTGTACAGACGCTCCAAACCTTACAAGCAAACACTTCAAATTTAAGTAAAATTTGTTCGGATTCGGAAAAAAGCACAGAATTCTGGAATGCAGTAAAACTTCCATTTTTTATAGCTTATAGTTAGGAGATACTCATAGTCAATAGCGGACGCCACGAACACCTTAAGAACAAACTCTTGGAACTTAAAGTGGGCACCGTCTCTATTGTGCCTATGGTTTTTTTTTTGGATGTTTTGACATTCTCTTACCATTTGACATGAGCTCCTTCTTCAGAGACCTCACACTCAAATTCTACTCTGTCTCCCTTCATAGCCATCTGATCCTCAAGATTACGCAGGATCAAAACAGGAGGCTCTGAGAAAGAAACGAAGAGAGACGAAGCTCAAACTTTTAGGAAGGCTAAAAATATTCCTGCAGTGTGTTAGCACTCATCATGAAGTACCTTTCACAAAGAGTTCAGTGAAGCTTTTTTCATCTCCCACGATGCAGGTGTATGCTGCGTCATCAGCCAGAGAACAGTTGTTGATGGTGAGGAAACGTTTGTTCCCTACACTCTCAAAGATGTACCTGAAGGGATCGGGAGGAGGGGAGAGGGAGAGAGAGACAGAAAAAAAAAGATTTTCTTTCTCTTCTTTGTAGATCGAGACAAAACCTTCCAAAGGCTTCGGCAAAAAAAGAATTCTAAATACGGCATCGTGATGGTGCCTTTCATCATTTCAGTTTACCAAGTGGACAAATTGCTGGTATTATTAGCAATGATAAAATCAAGTGCAGCTGTCACACTAGAAAACTTTATCACACTGGACACTTTTTCACAAGACCACTTGAAGAAACTCACTTGCTGCGTTTTGTTTTTTTCCGGTCGAGACGGAGCACGGACGCCGAGCCACCCAGGAGACACAAAGACAGGAGATCATTTATATCTTTCACTTACAAGTAACACACACATATATCAAACAATTATAAATTATATCATAAACTAAATCGTTTAATTGTGTTCAATTACTCTATTCAAGTAACAGCCGGAAGGGCGCGGTGGCTTAGTGGTTAGCACGTTCGCCTCACACCTCCAGGGTCCGGGTTCGATTCCCGTCTCTGCCATGTGTGTGTGTGTGTGTGGAGTTTGCATGTTCACCCCGTGTCTCAGGAGGTTTTTCTACGGGTTCTCCGGTTCTCCGGTTTTTCCCCCCCCCCCCCCCGGTCCAAAAACATGCATGATGGGTTGATTGGCACCTTGGAAAATTGTCCCTAGTGTATGAATGTGTGTGTGAGTGTGAGTGTGTGTGTGTGGCCTGCTATGGGTTGGCATTCCATCCAGGGTGTATCCTGCCTTAATGCCCATAGAGGCTCACCGTGACCCGAGGGAAGATCGTATAAAGCGGTAGAAGATGAATGAATGAATGAATGAAAAGTTACAGCAGATGAATCCTGTACCTTCCTGTTTTTTGGATTTCCTGCCCATTTTTCAGCCACTTCACCTCCGCATCAGGATTGGCCACCTCGATCTGTAGCTTGATCTTGTGTCCCTTTTCAACTTGGTAGGCTGGGTCCAGCTTTTTCAGGAATGCTGTAAAAGATTTCTAGGTTCATAGTGCAAAAAAAGTGCTCCTTGTGTTGTTATGTACATAGCAAAATTTTAGCATTCAAATCCGAGAAACCGCTTTTTCGTTTTCCATTGCGGGACAGATCAAATAAACTGGTGTAAGCTGGGAAATGACGTGAAAAGGTTTATACTGCAAGTAGTATGCAAAAGTCATTTTGTTATAAAGTGTCCTGTCAATAATTGTGTACGAAAGTAAATAAAGTGTTCCGATGCAAAGTGGTTGTAAATGTGCTGGTTAATGGTACATCATTTGTGTTAAGCAGTGCCCTACCAGGCTGGACTGGATTGTGAATAGTGCCAAATCTACAATCTACACTGGCGTGACGCCAACATCAGCATGTGGATGGCAAACCAGATGTGCATCCAGACACTTACTCGCTTCTTTTGAAGATCGCACACAAGAGGACAGTACACAGTACAAACAACAAAAGAAATGACCTGTGGTTTATATATTGCAGTTTATAGACGGTAGAGAATTAATAATTACTGCAGGATATATAATGAATCCACATGCATTTATTCATTATTTAAGATAATCCAGTGTTTCTTACACAATATGCATGGCATGTAAAAAGTTTGAGACCTGATCATATATATGGGATTTTTTTTTTAACTGGGATAAAACACAAGTATTTGAACTATTCAAAAGAAATGAAGTTAATATTCAATTTGAATATTCAAATATTTACTTGAATGGGTAATATTCAACATTTTGAATGTATTTATTTATTAATTAAACCTCACACAACATCACAATGGTGTTTTCTTGTCGTTGCTTAAAATTTTCCATGAATGAAATCCTATACATACTCTATGCTATATATTTAAATTTGTGTTATTTACAATGTTTTCTGCTCCCTATAAAAGCGTTTTTATTATTTTTTTCTATTAAAGAATCTATTGTAGAATCCGCACTTATTGATTTGATCGTGTTTCCCACAACCTTGTTGACGTGTTCGAAGAACCAAAACACTAAAAAAACGTAAATATTTCAACGTTTCTACTTTTCACACAAGTTGTTTTGAATCATATGTTTTATCTGTTTCATTAAACTAGAAAACAAATGCAAAATAGAAACACCCCAATGGTCCTAGACTTTTTGGACAAAGTAAGTATTAAAACGTAATAGATGTAAAATATGAAAATATTTTGTTCGTTTTCTACACATTTACGTGGAATGAAATGTCGTACACTGCTAAGGAAACTAAACATTATATAAGACAAAATTACAGGGTTCTATTTAGGGTTTTTCCCAGAGGGACAAAATAAATCCAGACTCTAGCTTATTGTTTTCCAGGAATGCTGAAAGAGACAGATTTCTACTGCAGGAAGTGTGAAACTTAGCAGGAATGTCAAGTTCAGTGCTGTAAAGGGCTCTTTTGTCTGTTTGAAGGATTACAAAAAAAAAATAAAAAAATAAAAAAATAAACTCAGCTGTAGAATATAAATGCCATCCTGACATGTTTTGTCTTTGCTTCATTGGTTTGTGTATCTAGGGAAACCCCTTCAGATTTTGATATAGACCCCAAATAAAGGGTTTTCAGAAATGTAGCATGCCCAAGAATTGATGTGCTTTCTCATCCCCACCGCTAAACCATTAAACACGTCAATACAAATTCTACCTGCGCTCTTCTTCTCTTCCTTTTTCATCTTCTTCAGTCTCTTAAGCATGCCCCTTAGATCTGTAATGCCATACTGAAAGGCAATCTTCTCGTACTCGGTAGGCGGAGCTTTACTCAGGATATCCCACACGTCCACGTCCGGCTCGTTGCTCACCTGGACCATGCTGTTGTCAGAGACCAAAAAAAAAAAAAGGCACCAGTATGTCATTAAAAGGTTAATTCAGATTCAGGCATTAAAGACATTTGCATTTATAAATTTGAAATCCTATTTTTTAACATATCAAACAGAGGATTATTTTAGCTCAAAGCTTCAAACATGGTCACTGCTTTCAGCACTGCAGTTAGAACATCATCCAAAAGCAGATAGCAGAAAGAGCCAGGAAAAGAGAATAAACAAATAAACAAATAAATAACGCTTATTAAACACAGTATGTACAGGGATAATTCAGTTCTTACCGTTGGCCACTTTTTATGAAACTGCTGCACTTAGTCAGAAGCAGAACGCAAGGCATGACGAGACAAACCAGAGCAGTTTAGTGCACACAATTCAACAGTCCCACCAATAATGCGAATCACATCTAATCTCATTTTTAAAAAATCGAATAAAACTCTTTAAAAGATGGTGTTTGGGAAACATTTGTGATATCAGTAAAACCCTTGCTCACATGGCACTATATTAAATCCTACATTTCAAGCGAACACAATAGATGTGTTGTGAGTTTACTTGTGAGTAATTTGTGCAATTGTGCTGTTTCTATATCTACATTCATTCGGTCAGTTTAAGTGAGTTTATACTCGTGTGATTAAACAAATCTTTCCATGCCAGTGAACGACAAAAAGTGATCAAAAAGCTCAAAAAGTGATTCTTGTTAAATTTATCCGTGTGATTTGTGCCCAACCATGTGCTCTAATGGAACTCGACTGGACTGAGAATTGTGAATAGTTAGACTGGTAGCGAGGACCGTTATCGCATAGAAATAAAACAAACGATGCCGGCGTGGCGCCAACATCAGCATTCGTCATGCCAGTGGAAAACCAGATGTGCATCCCATTCAGTCACTTACTCTCTACATTCGAAGGTCACACATGAGATGAGAGAAAAGAGTACAAACAACAGAAGAAATGACCTCAGTGTATTAACTGCTGACCAGATATGTGTACAGAACATACAAATTACTGCAGCACATATAGCCAGTTCACATGCATTCATTCTTCATACGAAACTGAGATCATTAGGTTTTTTTTTTTTTTTTTTTTTTTTTTTTTTTTTTTACCATGACAGCATGGCGATAGGAACGACTGGAATAAGATGGCTTGTAAGTATGAAAGATGACCAGGTTCATGCACAAAATGAAAGTATGGGTGTTATGGAATCGTAGCATACTTTATTACATACAGTAGATGAAGTATGATGGGTAAGGAATAAAACATCGGCGATAAGGCGGCTGTTATGCGAAAAACCAAAAGCACGACGGCTTGTACTGTCATATAAATTGGATTAAAGACTGATTGGTGTGAGGCACAGGTACTTATTCTAATAATAATTATAAGTATAAGAATCTACAATGCCTTCCTGCTGTATCTGGGATTTTATTTTTTATGATAGTCCATTACATAAGTCCTTGTACATGTTGTAACTCGCTTAGTAGAACAAACACTAATATAAGCCTGTGATTTGTCTTGCAGCCAGGAGTTGACTTTATTATTGCAATTATTATTATTATTATTATTATTATTAAGTCAAAACTTTTTTCCCATGCATTTTCCATCCATAATATGCATTCCATGCATATTATGGTCACCTGCTTAATATTTTGTATGTCGCCCTTTTGTAGACAAAACAGTCCTGACCCATTACGTATTATGGGTTAATATTAAGTACTAACAGCTTTATCTTCTTCAGCAATTTGAGCTTCAGGAGCTCATCTGTTTTTGAATAGAACCAAACAATCAAGATTCACTTATTTTGCTACAATCAAGCAAACAAATCAGCCAATGATGTAAGCAAAATTAACTTGGTAAGAATTCTTGAAACTAGCATTAATATCTAGTCGATAATAAATTCTATTAGATCTTATAACCAGACAATAAAAAAGCCCAGTTTTCCCAGCTTGTTTTAACCACTAGTATCAACCTGGTGGTGTGATCTGAACCTGCAATCCTTTGGTCCAGAGGCCTATGTGTTAACCACTGAGCTGCCACCTCACTTCTAGGTTTTATAAACACAATTCGGACCCATTCAATTTGAACATTCACATTAAATTTGTCCCTTGTTTGTAGTGAAATTTTGCTCAAAAGGAGTTAACATTTACTTGCCAAGACTGTACAAGATTTATAGTCTAATGTGCAATGTGATTTTTAAGACATTTCATCTTTCATGGCAAAAAAGCAAGACATTATCTAGAAATAAGCTTTTATCTCCTTTCTTAGATTTCAGTTTTTTTGCAGTATGCATAAATGAGCCTTGCTGTCCACGAACCTGTCACCGGTTTATCGCTGCTCCTTCCTTGGATCACTCTTGATAGATACTGACCACTGCAGGTTTGGAGATTCTCTGAGCCAGTCGTCTAACCATCACAATTTGGCCCTTGTCAAAACCTTACACTTGCCCATTTTTCCTGCTTCTAACAAACCAATTTTGAAGACCTCCCTAATATAATCCACTAACTAACAGGTGTCATGAAGACGAAACAGTGTCATTCACTTATGCACATAATGCTATAATGTCAACTTTATGACTGGTCATTCTATAAATTCGTCTCCTACTCCAGTTCATTCTGTAAGTGAAATGTTTGAATGTTTAAAAGGTATATATATAGTATATATATATATATATATATATATATATATATATATATATATATATATATATATTCTCGATATGATCCACAGGACGGTTCAAACACTTGCCAGTGTTCACTCAATATTTGGAGACTCACCTTTTTTTTAGTAACCCGCTAAAGTCAAGCTCTCCTGCATCGCCCGCATCCATGCTACTGCAGCAAGAAAGCAACCACAGGAAGCACAGTGAGCATACACTCATTACGTCTGTTACAACAGTTATACGATTATTATTAGAGAACCTTGTTTTGACCAAATCACACGGTTACTTTGGAAATGTAATAGATTATAGATTACAAATGACCCTATTCAAAATGTAATAAGTAGTGTAACTTTTCAAGCATAAAAGTAAAGTAACTGACTACATTCGATTACTTTCATTTGTCCACTAGGTGTCACTTTAAGTTAGCGTTCTGAGAAAAAAAATCAAATTGTCATCATTCAAATCAAACTATGCACTGATTTTACATCAAATTGTTCAGATGTAACCCTTTTTGTGATCTTTAACATTTTCATAAGTAACTGTAAATTAATCACACATTGTCCTCCGTAACTGTAACAAATTGCTGTTACGTTTATTGCGCAATTAAATTACGTAACGCCGTTACATGTAACTAGTTACTGCCCAACACTGACTGTATATTATACTGAAAATAAGTCATTAGTCTCTTCGTATGAACCAAATGAACTGACCGTTCGTACAGGGTTCATTACGAAAGCTCGCTCTCGAACTCTATCTGGCACAGCGCAAATCCATTTCTAGCTTTGAAAAAGCTTTTCATTTATGGACATCAAAGTGGAAAACTCGGACCTTGATGTCGAAGCAAAATTACATCAAACCCACAAGCCGATCAGAAATGTCTCATCTTCATCAAAAACCCTAGTCAGGGCTGGTACCGCAGGATAGCTCACTCTAATCTCTGCTGATTTTGATTTTGAGGATAAACCATGTTTATTTGTACAAGAGCAAAGAAACGGGCTTAAGACCACTACTACTCTAGACGTTGCATTATAGATTATACGTCTGGAAGAGCACGTTGCAGGATGAACAAGCTATTTCACGACGTTCATGTCACAGTGACACGATCCTTTCACAGGAAGTAGGATGTATAAAGGATTTCATTTTAACAAGCATCGCATTACAAGCATTTGGGCATCTTTGCTATTATATGATGATCTGTCCCACAGGACAGGCACTATATTAGGCAAACCATTCTCTCAGTCCTGTAAAGGATAAAGGGATTGTAGGTTTTTTTTCCGGCCAAAAAGTAGGGCTGGATACCCGTCCTCAGGAGGAGTAAAGATGAAAAGTGTAACAGAGAGAGAGAGAGTGAATGATTGAGACATTCTGAGGGAGTGACTCACAAAGGAACACGCATCAGTTATATGAGTCGACTTTCTTTAAATGTTCTCAGTCAAAGAGATAAAAGTGAAGACAAGAAAGGGATTGAAGTTGGGAAAAGTCAAAGGAAATGAACATTTGAGAAATAAATAAATAAATGAAACGGACTCCTTGGGGTACGCAATCAAGTTCATTTTTCCCAGGAGCACTCAGTGCATGAATATGCCTTCTGCCACTGCGACAAACCCCATTAGCTTCCTGCCTGTAGATGACATTCTCTTCTTCCCGCCTGCAGTTATGCTCCTGAGTGATTAGTGTGTCCAAGTAATGAGATGATTAAACATGGCTTTCCGCTTTGATATCATACTTCACATAAACTCAAAGAGCACTAATTATTTAACACCAATTACCTACGCCGGGTATAGGAAAAAGGACCACTCACGTGCGTCTGAATGCGGTACGAATGTCAAACCCCTCCACCGCTTGCGCCTCTGGAAGGTAATTAAAGAGAAGACAATCAGCTGATATTATATAATGATAGTTAAGATACTTTAAACTGTGCTACACAGTGCTTTCTAGCCGAATCTCAGATGCGCAACACTATTAGCTGTCGATTGAGCTTACTATCAGCTTCTTTCTATTACACTTCTAGAGTAGACGGCAATAATTGCAGCAGATAATTACATCCTCACAACACATTTTCATTCATTTCATACTTGAATATATGCTGTTTTTTTCTCTCTAGGGTGTGTATTGATGTGCTTCACCTGATACGCTCGCTCAACCACCGGCGCTATTAGATTTTCAAAATGTTCATCATATACGAATTCCCACAGCAAGCCCCAAAACAAATGTACAGAACACGGCTGTAGCGATACTCACCGTGCACAGCCAACTCGAAATTACAGCTGTCAAACTTGTCCCTGGATGACACTTCGCATCGATATCCTCCGGCGAAATTAGGTTTGGCTGCAATGATGTGCATCTCAAAGGTGTACACCTGTGAAAAGACGGTGGGACGCTTTAATTAGATCATCTGTTACACTGTGTTGTTTTGTGTACAATGACCAGGACATCTAAACTTGCTGGAAGTTTATTTCAAGTTTCTTGTGACCACGTATTGATTAGTAACGCTATAAAACGCAGTGATACAGCGGTTTTTCCGTAAGATAACTAGTGTAGAGTGCAAATTTTTGCCATTTTTAAAAAAAAAAACCCGAAATGGATTTTAATCAGTTTGTGGATCAGCATTTAGACACTGAATATTACCTCAGATAGTTAATGTACATGTCAAGTAAATTTGGATCAAATGTGATTATGAAATAATATTTTTAATCAAACATTTTTTGCTGTCAAACTTTTTTAAATTGTTGAAACTTTAAATATCTATAATTTAAATACCATTAACTGCTGGATTCTAATTTGCTCTTTTTAATGTACTGTCGTTTTGGCATTTTTTAACATTATGAATTCAATATTGGGGAAAAAAAAAAGTTTATTATTATTAAAGAAAAGTGTGACCTTGGTGCCGCGCTCGTAGTGCTCTTTCAGCTGCAGGTGCTTTCCTGACTTGCTGGCCAAATCCATCCATTTCCCTTTAAACCATCTGACTGTGGGCTTCTTCAGCAGAGACTCACCACACACTTTTGCCACAAAGGTAATGTTCCCCCCTGTGGATGGATGGATGCATGGATGGATAGAATCCTTAGTGCAGGAATTCCTATTTTTATGATACCTTTCACAGTATGGCCTTTAAATAGCTACCACTGTGACTTTCTAACATTCAACATTCGTGTTGATTAATACCTGGACTCCCCGCTAGCTGACCCCTATGACATATAGTTACAGGGAGGTTAAGGTTTGCACATAGTTCCTCGGGGACACATGAAACAAGTTTTATTTCAAACTGCCACAAGTCACAAGAGAGCTATTTTGACCACTTCTGCATACGTGAGCTTCTCACCATTGGCTTCCATATCTATAATTCACAGGGAAAGAACCGTCGCCAGTCCCAGCCAGAGATATTTCTAGATATGTACAAGCAGCTAAAGATGTTAAGAGCCTTTTCCTTTTGCCCTTAAGGGAGATTTTAGGCTTGTAGGTACTCTTGTGGTCACTAGCAAAAGATCATATCTACTCTATATTACAGAGGATGTAAACATATTTGTATACAGGGGTCATGATTGGTTCTCCAATGGCTGATGCTGGGCCATTACTCACCCACAGTCACCTCCCCACTCTGAGGTTTTTCTGTAAAGAGGCCAGTGAGGTCCTGCCTCGTGTCAGGGTGCTGGTTCTCTGAAAGACAAAAGAAAGATAGTATTAGAAAAGGAACAATATAGAAACAAATGAATTATTTATACTAGTTCGATTTACCATCATGTTCATCGTGATGGTCTGGGGCATGATTGTTGGCCTCTGAAGGTTGGGCAGGAGTTTCAGAGGTAGGGGGAACGGCTGCCGGGGAATCTGATGGAGCGTCAGCAGGGGGCGCTGCTTCCAATGGGGTCTCTACTGTTGCTGGAGCTTCATCCTCTTCTGATTTTTCGGGGGCTTTGGCTGGAGAAAATAATCATAGCATACTTTGATTAGGATACATAGCATAGGAATTAAAAGTAAAGAAAAATATGCTTGACTAGTTTTGGTTGATTTACTGTAAGTGTTGATTGAATTTAATAATCCAGAAACATTATCAGACATTATGACTATCTATAATACTCTTGTTTTCAAATTCCTAGAGTTGTTAAATAAAGCCAGGCTTCTAAGTATTTATTCCCCAAATATTGCTCCAGTGTTTTGCACTCAGATTTTCCATGAAAGCCCGTGCTTGTTGCTGTCAAGAGCCTCTCAGGGAAGCAATCTCCAGAGCCAAAGGTCATCAACGTTTGGACCGAGCTGCTTTAGATAAGGTGTGTTATTAATAGCGTGGCAAAAGGGTTCGGTCTGAAAAGTCAGTGATCTGGTCAGGGTTGTCTTGTGACAGAAGTTGGGTCAGAATCATGCTGGAGGTGATTGAATTTTAACGACGACAACCTGTCAGTTAAGTGAAATCGCGCAGTGTGTCGGTGCACAGGGCTGTGACGGAGGTGCTGCGTGATCATCCGAGAGCCGAGAGTTGGAAAAATCCAAGACGTGGCTGTGCAAAAGGGATTGGAAGTGTGGTCAGAGTACAAAAGCGAGCACAAGTACCGTATATCTTCGGACCCACCCTCTGGTTCTTTGATCTTAAGCTCAAATTTGACTTTTGAGCCTCCGCATATAACCGCGTACCCTGTTGCATCATCAGGCCCGACATTGCTCATGGTGAGAAAGTGCTTGTTGCCTTCCGCTGATATTGTGTACTTAATGCTTCCCGTGATGTCTTTGTTTTCCCGCTGCCATCTTACTCTAGCATCTTCTTTTTCAGTTTGTGCTTCAAATATCACTGTGGTCCCAACCTCAGCAATCTGACCTTTCGGTTTCTTGACGAAGGCAGATGCTGATGAGGACAAGCGTGATGAAGGAGAAAGACATACATTATCACTGCATTATGCATCGTAAAAGTGGACAAAATGTCAACATTTTTAACATGAACTTCTTAAGAAAAGGTAAAGACACCATATAATGAAAGACTCGACAATAAAATGTTTTCTGTTATTACAAACCTAACAAACATATCAAACACACAACATACATACAATTACAACAAACATATAACATACAACAAATAAACGGAACAATTTCTGAACCAATGGGTCATTCAGAAACTGCTTCATTAGTGTAAAATGCTTAATTGCTGAGAAAAAGTTTATAAACTTTGAAAATAAAATAAAGAATCCAGAAATTAGAGGAACCATGTAAATATTAATTTATATGTAATGTTTGATATTTTGGTACTTTAATTTTTATTTTAATATTTGCCATTTATTTTTTTTACTCGACATCCCTGATGTCAGGATGATTTTTGGCCGTTAGGAGAAAAAAAGTCCATATATTAGTACAGGGATCACCAACCTTTTTGTAACTGAGAGCTACTACATGGACACCGAGTCATATAAAGGGCTACCAGTTTGAAATACTCCTCTGAAATAACAAATTTACCTTTAGTTATATATTATTATTATTATTATTATTAATGATACTCATTTATCTATGTGAAATACACTTGTGTTTTTTGACAGTGACTATCAACAACGAATTAACTACATTTTACATTATAGACGCATCTCACTGATGAGTTGTGCACTTTTTATAGCAAGCCTGAGAGCTACTCATGTGCTCCTTGGGGGCTACCTGGTGCCCACGGGCACCACGTTGGTGACCCCTGCCTTAGTATATTATGCATTGTCTTTTTGTAAGATGAGAATGTCTGAGCTGCATTTACTTTCTATCATAAAGCCAATGGACGTTTATAAATGAAACTAAACTGAAAGGAAACATATTACAGGGCCTCTGGATGCTTTATTTGGAGCCTTTAAAACAAATATATAGAAACATAAAAGTAAAAAACAGCATATAGAAACATGTAAGAAACAGCAGGTCTTTTACCATTACAAATCAATCTTGATATAAATGTATTTCTTTCTTTAGTACACAATAATGTAGTCCTACTATACAGTAGGACCTCAAAAAATTGGTTAATGCTCATAATGTTCTTCCCCACGGAAATCTTTAGTAAAAGGCGAAAGATTTATACGATATGAAGAAAAACAAGAGTGCGATACCGTCAGCGTGGCGCACTGCAGGACCTTGATCAGACGCACATGTCACACAGTAAGGGTGAGCCTGACATGCCTCCTAACAATCGTATATTATGTTCTTTAATGTTCTTCCCCACGGAAAGAAATCTTTAGTAAAAGGCGAAAGATTTATACTTAAGGGGGTGTGATAACAAATAACGAAGAAAAACAAGAGTGCGATACCGTCAGCGTGGCGCACTGCAGGACCTTGATCAGACGCACATGTCACATATTAAGGAAGAGACAGTAAGGGTGAGCCTGACATGCCTCCTAACAATATATTATTATGTTACATTTAAATATCTTTTTGTTGAACATTTTGCTTTCCTGCCTTTAAGTACATGCAATAACAGTTTCAGTTCACAAAAACTAACAGAAAATGTTTGACTTTTACAAAAATATTACTGGTTGATGCGACTTGCGAATGAGAGGCCTCTACATTTGCAGCATATTACCGAAGAGACTTCTGGGATACCGTTTTTTTTTTTTTGGTGCTCAGTGCCCTCAGTGGAAGAATTTAGGTTGGCAATTTTATAGCCTAGTGGAAGAATTTAGGTTGGCAACAAGGGGGTGTTTTTTATAGAGTTTTATTTATTTATTTTTTGCCTGTTTTGTGTTTATGTATGAAATTTGCATTATATATATGAATGTTCATTATAGCTGTACTGTAGTGTTAGATGAAATTTAAAAAATGCATTATATAATTAATATTTATAAGAGTATTATATACATTTGTATAGTGAATTGCAAAGTGAATCTCGTTGCTGTGTACCTGTACTATGATGTATCTATCTATCTATCTATATTATTATTATTATTGTTGTACATAAAAGGTTTCAGTTTCTCGTGTAACTGAGTAATTATTCTTAATATCGTTTTTTTTTTGTATTTATTGCATGCCTAAATTTGTGGGTACTGTTGTAATATTCACCCCAAATTCCAAATGGGATTAATAAAGACTCTCCTTCCAAAAATAACGCTCCTTCGGGCTACCTCCCTCAGTCATGTCAGCCTCCTCCTGTCTTCTTAAAAAAGCAGTGTTTACTTGTTTAGAATGATGTTAACATAAATTACAATTGTATGTATTACTGTTATGTATATATATATATATATATATATATATATATATATATATATATATATGGTAGTGTGTGTGTGTGTGTGTGTGTATGTGGTGTGTGTGTATGTGTGTGTGGTATGTATATATATCGTATATATATATATATATATATAGTTATATATATATATATATATATCAGGGCTTGTAACCAGTAACTAGGAATGCCCTGTACACTTGCAAACTGCAAACTTACGGGTCCAGAATTCACTAACACTACAACAACTGGTATAAATATTTATCGTACTGTAAAGGATTTTATTTTAACAATATTTATAGAGGATCTCGTATACGTTATACATCCGACACAGCCTGTTACTGTCCGGTATGATTCATAACGCCTTATAGCGTCTTTATAATAATGTAGCTCTGTCTTTATACAGTGTTAGGAGCCCCACCGTAAGGCAGGGCGACAAAAAATTAGTTTATACTCATAGTGTTCCTCCCCACGGAAATCTTTAGTAAAAGGCGAAAGATTTATACGATCTGAAGAGAAACATGAGTGCTGAATCTCTCCGTCCGAAAACCCACCACCCCGATCCCACAGACATATTACACGTTAACGGTAACTATAACATGGTTTCACAAAAGAGAATCATATTATACATATAATACTACGCTGTAACGGAAATAATAACTGACGTGTTATTTTTCATTGCGAAGGAATATATTTTATTATTTTAAACATATAAAGAATCCCTTACGCAAGGCATGCCGGGTAGCCCATGCAAATACAGACCACTGTTAACCAATCAGAGGAGAGTAAAAAAAAAAAAAAAGTAGCCGTCGCTTTCAAAGTCCGGAAGTCACTGTAACCGTGCGTGGCTTCATTTCGCTAACAAATTATTATTTGCTTGGAAATTGTTTTATGTTTTACGTGTTTGTTTCTGTTTTTGGAGGTATACTGTCAAATCACATCCCGAGAAATCAAAACTGTACGTTTGAAAGGAGCCCTGGTTGAAATGTTCTAAAGTGTATACTACATGTTATGGTACATACTTTTTGTTCAATATCGATATTCTCTTATTTCCTGCACACCAGACAATTTGTTGCAAAAAGGATGGTGTGTTAAAAAAAAGAAAGAAAAAAAAGAAAAGAAATCTTCCTGGAGTCAGTATTGTAACGAAAAGTAACATTAGTTTGCCCTTCCCCTATCCCATTCCCTAGTGTCCATATACACTCCGCATCAGGGTTTCTCTGGCTTGAACAAGGTTATTTCAATTCGGTTTTATTCGTATAGCGCTTCTAAAACTGACATACTAAAGTAGGCTTACAGAGATAAATAGATCTTTAAAAAGATGTTTAAAATTCATATGTTTATGAGCTTGTTTCTCAGTAACTGGTTATTTGTATAGCTATCTGTAATACATTTGTCTATAATGTTTATAATGTTAGAGACTTATATATATCAATCTAAAATGATCTTACTAGTTAAGCTACATGTTACAGATATTATAACTTTGTAAAAGAGTCACCATGAAAACTGCTTTAATGATCTGTTCGATGAAGTCCGATCTGTTGACTGTGTCTGTTCGACTAAAACAGCCTTGTATTGTGTCGCACGAGTCTGTTCAAATATAGAAAGCATATGTTTTCCATTAATAAATGCACTCGAAGCACTGTGACCGACCTGCACGTAGCGATGGGATTAGTTCGACTCTATTTCAGTGACCCTGTAGGCATTGGAAGAATGGCACTGTGCACTTCAGCCACCCCCTTAGCTATCTGATAACCTGTGGCATCCACATTTGGTTTTTGTTCCCCTACCGCAAACGAACACTAATATATGAAACTGATAACTAAGCATGTCCATAAGTACATGCACCCTTCTGTAGTGAAGGGAGAATAAAGGACAATGTCACACAAGGGCTCAAGTGAGGATTGACAGGCAGCTGCCCTGTTTCATCTGAAAGTCCATACAGCATTTGTATGCTGATGTTGATGGATGTGTGATACTTCTGTGCTGTTTGGACAGATTCAGATATTCCAATATCCAATGCAACAGTTTAGTATTTCATTGCCACTTAATACCATTAAGCGAATTTCATTATTTTGAAAGGTTTTTTCAAAAGGGAAACGATATGCAAAACGATATGCAAAAAAACAATATGCAAAAAAATGCCTAATTGTCTTTTGATTGTTAACTGTTAAATAAAAAAACACCGGAGAGGAAATTGAGATGGAAGATTTACCAGTATATCTATTACCACTAATACAAACTGCTTAGTCAGATCACTAAAAGCATCAGAGTAAAGCAGTTTGAATACTGCGGGTCTTAGCACACAAAGCCACATAATAACTCAGACAAGTTTGACTTTGCTACGTATTACGGAGTTGGATGCTTGTCAGCGATATGCGCTGTGGTTTTCAAGTGATGGTGTATGTTCTATTATCACCGTCTTTGGAACGCTACATAAACGTCACATCATTGGATCTTTGAAGTGCTGCAAGTGATGCACTATTAACTTGTAAAGGTAAGTGACTAAAACCGCCTCTGACGTGTAAAACGTGGGATGTGTTCTCTCAGTGTTTAGAAATGCTAGTGTGTGGCATGCCTTTGATTGGGCAAAGCCTTATCATGTCACCCAACACCATTTGGAACGCAAGGCTCACTTCTCAAAGTCATGGTCACACAGCCTCTGGCCTATAGTGTTTATCTTACTGCAGACTGAAACTGAGCCGGACGAAAATGTGTCCCATGTAAGCCGACAATGGAAAAAACAATTTCTAAATGTTTGCAATTATTTTATTTTTAAATTAAGTGAAATTACTATGTCTACATACCAGTGCGTATTGTACAATTAGTAGTTAATACAATTCATCCTTGCTTATCTATCTATCTATCTATCTATCTATCTATCTATCTATCTATTCTTTTTAAATGCAATTGTTAATATTAAATCTAATATAAATGCAACTATTATATACTAAATATTGGATAATATACAATTACAATATTGTTTGAAATCAGGTCATTCAGGAACAGTGATTTTTGGTTCTTAATTTAAAACAAGAAAATCCAAGGAAAACATAAACATCAATATAGTCATACTTGCATACAAGCACCATTAACTATTACGACAATGAAAATATTTTTACAGGCATTATAAAATGATGAAAAGTTGCCAAGTGGGTGGAGCTTACAGCAGATAACAGACCTTTTTTTTTTAGCAATGAGAATCGTGGGTCTTTTCATTAAGTTAAGCTCAGAGATAAGAACTAAATCTTTTAGTTCTCCAAACACTTTTGGATTTTTGGTTTTGCGTTGCTAATTATGCTTGTATCAGGACATGATCCAAATATGAGTTGCAATGTAATGGCTATAAGTAAGTAGAGATGAATGAGATTTCTACTTTTAACTTAACAAACTGAATATTGCCACTTCTCTCACAACTAAGAAACAAATGAGAGAAATCATTACACTACATTATTCAGATGTTTAAAAGAATGTTGTTAAAGACCTTGATCTGCATAACAGATAGAATAAGCCTCAAATAGAAATTAGTCCTTATTGTTCACTTAAAAGAAAAGACTCAAAGAGTTGTTTTGTCTGAAGTAGACATAATTACTATTTGCATTTCACTTTATTTCAGGCATCTGGAGCAGGAGGGTTAGTCACATGAAATTAAATCTATAGTCATATATCTAATACAATAGATCATTTTTTATGTAGAAACTATTTTATTTATAAAACAAATAAAAGAAATTAGCTGCTAGATGGTACTGAAATGGAATGAGCTCATTTGCATATTGATGTAAAACTTATACACGTGCAAAAACATGTGCTTTACATCTTTATCGGGATATGATCCAGATATGAGTTGCAATGAAATGGCTATAAGTAAGTGGGATGTCAGATGAGACCTGAGTAATGAACATTTTTTCAAGTGAAATGTAGGAGAACACATGTTATGTTATAGATTCAATGTGGTCTGAGTATCTCTCTTCAGGCTACAGAAAAATGGTGATAAAGTGATTCATTTGTTACACGCCCATGTGATATAGATCATTTAATGATGAGGCCATGACAAACTGAAGACACAATTTCTTAATTTGGTTTCAAAGATGGGAAAGTTGAATAACCACGCTGGGCACCAAAGGTCAGTCTGGGCTTACAATACACCCATGTGAGAGTGTGTTTTTTTTGCCAGTTTTAATCATATTTTCTTGCTCATATATTGCAAATCAAGTAAAATGTTTCCTAAAGAAAAACAAATGCCTCTGATATGTCCATCATTTCAAACCTAGTAAAAGTTCCCACTCCTTTTAGAAAGCTTGTAAAAGTCTGACGAGCTTTTATGAACCGAGTTTTAAAAATTAAATGCTATTACCTGTTTTTTTAGTCGGTTCTGGCATCCTGCTTTCTTGGTTAAGTGTCCCTTATGGGTTCAGACAAACAGGCTTTGCAGATGCCCACTCCTCTTTCTCTTTTATTAGATCCCCACCACCTCCCTCCCTCTGTTACTGTGACCTACAATCTAGACCCGGCCCTTTCCTCTTGTCTCCTCAACAGTGAGATAATGAGCACATACCTCTAATCAAATACCCCACCCCCCTCATCCATCTATCCATCCACTGCCATGAAGCACACTGTATTTTTGGTTACTCTCCCTACACCTCCTCCAGCTGACAGGAGCAGAGAGGCTGAGGTTAGATGAAGGTTAAGGGATGAGTGAAGGGAGCAGAAAGGACAACTGTAGAAGCAAACTGGGCTGTAAATTTAGGTTTTGACACTACAAAACACCTGTGTACATCCATGGCCCACCATATTTTACTCACCCAGTCATGGGAAAACAAACACCATTAAGACTTTATATGTGCATCTGATGTTTGTAGAATTGTTTTGATGGAATTTTAAAAAACTCACTTGAATTGAAAATCTCATATTTATATAGCATATACATGTATACATAAGGACTTTTATTCCCTTTACTATATTTTATAAAAGTAAAAGAAAAAATCACTCATGCACCAATTCATTATATATATATATATATATATATATATATATATATATATATATACATATACACACTACATTTATGTTTTCAGGTCTAATTGCAGGCTAATGAGAGAAAGTTTACATACAAAAAAAGAAAGTAACTTTATTCAAAAATGATATTTTCTTACAAATAAAAATGTATAGCTGCTTAATAAAGTCTGACTTCAGTCATAGGTCTATGTGGAACCTAAAATATGTCATTTTAATGCTAACCCCAAAACAATACAGTATATTTATAAGGCTATATTATTTTAAACACTTGTGTGGTAAGAAGTTCTGCAGATCTTGTAAAAGGTGAAAAATCAAGTCAAACCAAATATCAGCTCCTGTAGGAACTTTAATGCTACACCTGTAGCTCTATGTTAGTTTTTCCCATGTTATTTTAACACATTTAAATTATCAATAGAATGTCTTGTGCTTTAGAATGCTTGTTCTATTTTCATATATGTGTACACGCCATGGCAATTATAATAGAATATAAAGTCATTAAAGTTACGGCACACTAATACACTGTCTATATATGTGTATATGTGTTCATTTGTTTATATTTGTGTATATATACATATATGAATATAGCAGTACACTGTATGATGCTTTATGTGTATGGTGTATATTGTGTTTGAAAAACAGAATGCATACCATACAGCAGAATTTTCTACACCGCGGTTCACCCTACGCTCTTTCCCAATGACCCACATGCCTGCAGCTCATGACAAACGACGCTGTGCATGAATCTCGTTTTCCAAGCACTTCCCTACCGTCACTCCATACCTTCCCTTGGCTCTGATCTACTGTCCCTGTCAGCACCTGGTCAGTGTTATAGCTCACTGACAACACGACTAGTCACAGCAGTGTGTGCCAAGATTAGACCATAACAGACAATACAGGAGGAAGGTTTTCAAGCTGCTCTATAAATGTCACAAGTCTGGTGTCATGCCTAAATATTGTTCCTGACTGGGCTTCTCCTTACCTGCTCCTAGTACCAGGAAGATCAGATAAAGCTGATCCATATGCATCCATTTTTGCCAGAAATGGACTCTTTATAAGAAAAATGCTAAAATAATGAGTGCAAATCAAATAGAAAGGAATTAGCAAAAGTATATATGATTTATAATCAGAATGCACATTCCATACGAATCGAAATTGAATCGATGTGGAAGTAAATAACATTAGGTGTAGGTTGTGATGTTCACAACAATTTTCCAATAAGAATAAAAACATTTCAGTACATTTTGGAGCTGTCTCCTTTGACCTAGAGAACAAAAGGATCACAAGCATGCTAAGGGCATGAACTCTTACCACTGCATTCCTGGCATCAGAAAACACCAGATTTCCTGGAAGAACCATGTGCTCCGGTGTATTATTGAAAAATAATCGTGTATATGTGTGCCATTTCAAATACACAAACACACACATGATGGGAAGAGTTTGTGAAATGTTGTATTTACAATAAGACTGGTGGTCAGTGATTGGTTAAGTATTAATTCACAGTGTAAAATATGAAAGGTATGTATATGATACAACTATTGTACAGATGTTATAACTTAGACTATAGATATTTTTATCCAAGTTATAATTTTTCATACAGTTGTACAAAGAAGTGGAAAGTAATAAATTATATTTACTTGCATTAGTCGAACAGTACTTCATTCCATCTCTGGTTATCCATACAATGTATGTATGTATATACATACAATGTATGTATAACATAATGTAAATGTATGTATCCCATATTGTCTACACATATTACACCCTATTATTACACCTATTATAATTTCACATTTATGTATACATAGCCTTAGTGTACTTGCTCATCAGCTTCTGCACATTTTTACACTGCACAGACCTGCTATAGTTATTTGTTGTACTACCTATTTTAAAATATATACTTACATGCTGTACATATATTTGCATATTTATCTGCATCTTGACCAACGTCAAGCAAGATGCAGTGATTAAAAATGTTAGAAAGGTACACGAGGGTTGGGGAGAGTGAACTTATGTTGGGTATTTATCATAAATCACCCCACAACAAACTCTTTAACACCTCAAGACATGCCGAACAACATGACCTTTAAAAACACAGTATTTGTCAAACAAACCATACGAGACATCTAGAACGTCCTGAAAGGTTTTACTTATTGTTGTGAATGTCAATATGTCTACCCGCTACTGCCACCTAGTGACTACAGAGTGCATATATTTCCCATCGATCACAGGTTACTATCTACTATAGTCGGTGCTTTCTCCTCAGCCAGGGTGAGAGAACGTCGAGATGGACATTTATTGTAACATTATGTCAAATATATATATATATATATATATATATATATATATATATATATATATATATATATATATATATTAGAATAGAGATAGATAG